>JAVTVY010057069.1:0-31244 GCA_036873755.1 Hanleya hanleyi | reverse complement strand
CGTTGCGCGCCTTGTCCACTTGAATGATGTTGTCAAACTCGGCGTAGCAGATCACATTGACGGTGCTCCGGAGGGCTCGTTGAAAGTGGATTTCCAAACGTAAATTGCCTTGCTTGGCCAGGGCCAGCTGATGGTCGTTCTCTAAGGTGGGGGTCAGATCGAAACAGAACAACGTGTATCCGTTCCCGTAGGCCTCCCGACTGATGAAATTTCCTTCGTCCTGGTTGATTTGACCGGTGGCTGTAAACAGGCTCTGATAGGCTCGAATGAAATTCGCGTGCCCAAAGTTCGGGGTTAAGGCCGTGGCTGGCACCTGTTGTCCATCCACATGCAGGGCCACAAAATTGATGCCGAAATGTTTAAAGTCAAACGGATTCTCTGGGTAGGCTCCACTGAAACTGGTATTTTCCACACAGGCCAGGATCAATCGCTTGGGTAGTTCCCCCAGGAACAGGTTGTCTTTGTTGGCGTTCATATTTCCAGCAGACACAGAGAACACTTTGGTTTGCACACGTCGGATAGGGTACTGGGCTGGTTTTGTTTCCAAGGCTTTCATGTGTCCCAATTGAACGGCTGGATTCGGTTTCACTTTTCGGACATATAGGACCGCGTCTTCGATGACAATCTTATAGTCAGCTACATGCGCCTCTACGTTAGTGGCCATTAAGGCGAAGGTCGGGGGCGCCCGTATCAGTCGGATTTTGATGGGAACCTTGTTCAAGAGGTATCGGTCTTGCATGAACATGTCTGCGTGCAGTCGACCGATCATATCCACCGAAAGCCTTCCGTTGGCTATATCCCGTATTGTCGTTCTCTGCGCCCATGTGCTCGGCTTTGTCCTGGTAGAATAAAGCGGCTGTCAGTTGAGATTTTTTAGCCTCTCGCCCATGCGACAACAGCGTTTCGATGTAGGCTCGATAGGGGTACGTGTTGGTCGAGTCACTGATGAGTTTGCCGCTGAGAAATATATCCACCTGTTGAAACATCGAGTGCAGCCAGAGATTCGTCGGGCCCACCGTTGCTTGGTCGACGATTCTGGTGCCATCTCCACTGACGATCTTGGCTTTCACATACAAGTAGGTATGGGCTAAATCCATATAGGTCGTATCCGCATTACTGATGGTGAACTCGATGGGTCCTGTTGCGTTGATGCTGGACAGCGGGAGATGCTCCACCCATAATCCTTGTTCGGCACTGGTCTGTGTGGGCGGCGCGGTCCACAAATCAAATTCACTGTTGGTGGAGGGGCAGGACTCGGCGTGGATCAAGGACATGTTTTAAGAAAAGATATCCCGGGTCTTCTTCGATGTGCGCCGTCGCTGGGTCGGTCGTCGACTGGTGCGTGGTTTCGGTGGGGCAGCTCTTTTATTCCCTACGGTGCGTCGTGCTTTGGCCACCAAGACGCCTCCCGCTTCTTTGGCCCGCCGTTTCAAGGCTTCTTTGGGTGCCGTACCCCCCAATACATCACCGGCCACTTCCAGTCCACTGTGTACCGCTTGTTTGCCGATTGCTTTCACCCCACGCGTCACCAAGGGCAGGAACGTTTTGACGATGCTCCCGAGTATGTTCCCCAGTCCATGTCCACGTTGCATGCGTGCACCACTAAACACCGGAAAGCCACCCCGGCCTGTTGGGCATAATAGTCCATATAGCTGCGTGCATCGCACTCGTAAGGCACCTTCATTATGCAAAGTGGGGAGCACGTGCTTGTCGAAAATGAAGTGTCACCACCACTTTCCCACGTTCGAATGCCACCGGTCGTCCCGTGTCATCTCTTATATCCACCGTGATCGTGTTGATGTGGGTTTGTCGTACAGGCAGGTAGAGCATGTGGGTGAAACTGTGGGTGACTTGATCGCCATACAACTTTTTAATGGGTACCACCCGTACCAGAGGAGGTGTGTTGATATCGCCCACGATGTGGTTGTCCACCACGTCCGAGTAGACGTAGAGTCCGTACATACCCGACTTCATATCCATCGGGATCTCGCCATGGTGTTCGGTGGGACCAGCGAACGTCTGTAGATCGAAACCCAGCATTTGCTGTTGGATAGGACTCAGTACGACACTCGCGTTGGCGGTGACGATAAGCTCTGCCTTGTCGTTGTGTGCGTTGTAATCGAAGTTCACGTGATTCTTGAAGGGATAGGCTTTGATGGGTCTTGAAGTATTTGTGACCTCCCGTAGAGCCTTATAATGCAACAGTCTTGACAGCCCACCCATGAACTCCTTGGGAGTATCGTATTGGCCTTCAGGGAGAGTGAGTCGGGTGTCTTTCCTTCGTAGGTCACCTCGTACCACACTTCATTGGCTCGCACGTTGTACCACGAGTAAGGGTACTGAATATCCACCAGTCCACATTCCCACCGGCCAGGTAAATGCAACGGTTGTGGTAATTGAGTCACATACTTGGCCACGGTGTTGTCAGGAAACACATCCAGCGAACTGTTACTGGGTAGGGTGAGGTAAAACATGGTGACTGAGCTGTCCTGTTGCTGCTGTTGGTTTTAATAGGTGTTCCAGACCTTGGGTGGTTGTGTCCGGCGTCGTGTTCGTCGCGTTGACTTGCTACGTGTCACGGCTCTGGAGATGTGCGGTGTCCTGATCAAGGGTGGTTTTTTAAAGGTCTGAAAAGAAGGTGCCCGTTGTGGTGGTGGAGGAGTTTTGGGAGGTGACTCCGGTTCCCATTCGGATTCCCAAGGTTGTGGAATCTGTCGTGGTGCACGACTCGGCGATTGCTGGGTTCGCTGCATAAAGGCCCAGCGGTGGGGGTTCCCCACCAATTCCTGTGGTACATGCATGTCTTTCAAGCCTTGAGCAAAGACCTCCCATCCTCGAGGATCCGCCTGCGATCTGCGTTTACGCATCAGGTCATTCACTAAATCCGTCATGTGGGTCCCGGGGACCACCTGATTCTGTACCAGGAGTTCGCCTTTATCATTCCAAGCCATGTTAGGATTCTGTTTCATCCGTTGTAATACCAGGCCAGCTTGTTTCTTGAACGATGCAGGTACACTCTTCAGCACTTCGTCTTCCACCCACTGTGGGGCTGTGGGGCTACCCCTGGTAATGGCGGCTGTTGGAACGGTGCTGAGGTCGGCGGTCTGTCACGTGGTGGTAGTGGTGGTGGTGCTGTTGCTGGGGTAGAGCGAGTTTTGTATTGGTCCATGAACGTCATGTACCGTTGAAGCGTCTCATTGTACCGTTGTACTTTCTCACTGTCGCTTAACCCTGGTCTCTGTAAGATCTGTTGCATCTCTCCATCGAGGGTGTTTATGGTCTTCACCGTAGGTGGCACAGGGTAGGGTGATTGGAGGTTTTGAAGCGACCGAGGTTCGACGAGGACCATTTTTTTCGTGTGGTTCATTGTCGGCCGAAGAGTCCACCCAATACTGGACCCAACACGGAAGCGGCCAACGGTGCTAAGATGGCCCCGAGAAAGCCGCCTTTCTGTAACACCTTTTTCTTTTGTGTTTGTGGGACTCGCTTATGGACTAGGGTTCGGAGACCTGTCTTATGCTTGGCCAACTTGGTCTTCTGAGCCGGAGTCAGTGGTACGTTGCCTTTTAACAGATTGTACCCGATCTCGCACAGACAGCGTACAAGGGCAGGGTCCGCACCCCGTACAATGGTTCGGACTAACTCGGGTGGGGCCGTCTTCAATACACGGAGCGTGGGAGCGTGCTTCCGTACTCGCGCAGACATCCTGTACAACTAATGCTAGAACCCACAATTCTGCTCTTTTTATCTACTTCAGAGACAAAAATCAACCCTGCTGTGGTATTCATTCTTTTTTATTATCCCCATCATCAAAACACACACACCCCAGCTGGGGGCGCCACTGTGGGTGTGTTTACATTATTTTTGCAAGTACACGTGGTGGGTCTCTCCGGGAAAGATGCCGGTCCGTAGTCGAAGGTGGTCGGGGGTGGCTTGCTTGAGGTCGAAGAGCATATACCCGTGCTGAGGGGTTGTGGCATCTTTAAAGGCTTCCAACGCAAAACGGTGTGCGGCCGGGATACATCTGTCTCGCCAGGTGCAGCAGTTGAGTGGTATCTCTCGGGTTTTTGAAGACCACCAGGTAGTGGGCATTTAAGCTGATGTTCCGATGTTCTTTTGTTTTTACTGAACAGATTCTGCACAATGTAGATGATGCTGAGCCGTCGATGGTGGCTGCCTTTGGTAAAGAGTTGGGTGACCCGCGCATCCGTCTCCGCCATGAGATCATCCAGAACCACCAAGGTGTCGGGTTCCAAATCGGCCAGGTTGGGTAGGCCTTCCACGAACGTGATGTGGGGCATTGCTGATTACGCTTCCTGCCATTCTCCGTAACACCACACGACTCGGGCAATAGGTGGGGTGATCATGTTGTCGGCGTGTTGAAGGAGCTTCCGGACGAAGTGCGTTTTGCCGGAGCCCGTCGGTCCTGCGATGAGACACGTGAAGGGATGCTGCCACCGTGGGTCCATGGTTCGAGGTGTATCCGTTGTCGCGGTAACCCGCTCTTGTAAATTTCGTACGAGTGAACTGGAGTGGTGGTGGGTACAACGTCGGTCGTCGTTGTCTGTTCACGTTCAGGGATGATGATGGTGGTGATGGGTACAACGTGGGTCGTCGTTGTCGGCTCACTGTGAGGGATGAAATCCGGTGGGTCTTGAGACGTAGTAGGTGTACTTGGTGTAAGTGTAGAGCTTACACTCGACGTGGCTTGTACACGGGGTGTGGTGGTGACTGGGCTCGATACGACTGATGCTCTCTGCAGACCCGTTTCACTGATGGCTGGTGTTCTCAGTTGGTTAAGTAACGTGCTGACATAGGCTACGTCGTAAAACACACCTCCGTACAACACACTCAGCAGGGTTAGCACTATCATCCCAAAGCCTACTTGCACTTTGCGCGTTTTGGAAGACGCTGTGTTCAGAGACGGTTGCACCGTGTTCATGGTTGGACGTGGAATGAAGGAGGACGGCAGTGGTGTCTGGTTTTATAGCCGTTTCACCTGGTTGGCCGCGACCCAGGAATTGAAGGAACTGGGCCAGCCTTGCCATTTGACGAAATGAAACAGTTTGCCACGTCGACGTTCCGTTTTCAAAATCTGCTCCACCGTGTAGTAGTCTTGCTGTGTTTTTAGGACAGGCTGTAATTCCGTCTGGTAAAACGTGCCTAGCAACGGTTCCCCTTGAAGATCTTCCAGTTCGTAGACTCGCCGCTGTCGGGGTATGCGCCGTTTAATCAGGAAGTGCTCATCGCTCCAGTTGGGCAAGTAACTTTTCTCGAACTTGCCCTTGACTTTACTGATCCGTACAGGGTCCCTGACCTTGAACATCGCCTTCGGTGCTCGTTGCGATGGCATGGGGTACAAGACACGCCGGACTTGGGCTTCATTGCGTTGTGTCACGGTAATGGGTGCTCTCTGTATACTTCGATGATAGGCTCGATTGTAACCCCTCACCAGTTTCCGTAGAACATCGATGTACCGCCTTGTATTCTTATAGGTGAAATATTTATACATGCGGCCTTTGAATGTCCTGTTGAACCTTTCCACCACGGAAGCCTTGGTCTCGTTGTACGTATGGAAGAAAAACACCTGTTTCTTGAGAAAGGCTTGGAACGGTCTGTTGAGGAATTCCGTGCCTTCGTCGGTTTGCAAATACAAAGGTTTGCGCCCGGTCTTGAAGATGTCTTTGAACGCCGCTATGAGATTCGCCCCCGTTTTTGTCCGGATGGGTACCACCCACGCATACTTGGATAGAATATCGATGCACGTCAAGATATACCGATTCCCATCGTTGTGTTTGGCAAAGGGGCTCATATCGACCAAATCCGCTTGCCACTGGGCATCTATTCCTCCCACGATGACCCGGTTCCGTAGAAAATGGCGACGGACAGCTCGATGTAAGGTATAGGTGTCTTGTTTTCTTAACCAATCTCGGACTTGAGCACGTTGTATCCCTTGGGGTTTGGCCGCTCGATAGAGAGCCGACAATGCACTATAGGCCGCCGGACTGTCGGGACTGTAGTATAAGTTATCCAACACCTTCTCCCAGCGCTTCATGGTGACAAATGATGATGGACCCTGGCTCTATCGTTTATTTATAACGGGTATATCTTGGGCCGGAGTTTCTTTCTTATTTTCTTCGTGGGCTTCCACAGTGGCCATGGTAAATGACCAGTCCAACTCGTCTGATGACCGCTTGATAAGCACTTCATCCACATCTACCACGGCATCTTCCAATGCAGACCATAGATCAGGGTGAAGGGTAAAATGCACTGTACCTCCATCTAGCCGAGCCAATTGAGCAAAGAAAGGGCCGCGTCGGATGTACACATCGTGACACAAGTGGATGAGGTCGCCGTCCAGTTCACCAGACAACACCCGTTTGAATTTGGTCCAGCCCTCCCGGGACAGACGAATGTGAGCCGGGCACGGTTGTGTAGGGTCCGCATCACAGACGTCTCCCACCTCCTCCATGATATCGACCTTATCCGCATACACGTGCAGGAAACCTCGGGGGTCAAGCTGAAATACGCCAGTACTATATGCTCCGTCATGGTCAGTACGTGAATGGTACCAGATTTCACTGTCTCTCGTATTTATAGGGAGAACCCCGTGAGATCAAAGGATCAGGTGGTCATGTCATTGGGCTGACTGAGTCTAGCCGGGTAATCAATGGCATCGTCGTCGGGTTCATGTAGTTGTTCATGGGGTTCAGCCAGCGCGTCCTCAATAGCACGAGCCCACGCCAACTGGTCTGATGATCGCTCGTCCGGTGTAAACAGCTGGTCCACAATAGGCACCACTTTCTCCAAGGCTGACCACAGATCGGGGTGTAGGGTGAAGCCTCGCGTAGGGTCTTGGTAGCGGCCCAGGCGTAGGAAGAGGGAGGTACGGTATACGTAGATGGCATTGTCTATGTGGATGAGGTTTCCGTCGAGCTCGCCGCTCAACACCCGTTTAAATTTGGTCCAGCCGTCACGAGGTAGTGTCACCGTATTCGATACGGTCTCAGCGGGCGCCCAGCAAATAGCTCCACGGTCTTCCACCAGGGTGACTTTATCTTCATAGACGTGTAACCCCACCTGGGGTGTAAGGGGCAGGATGGCTCGTAGGACGGATGACATGCTTGCTGTAAATGTCGAACGGTGAATGACACACACTCTGTCTGACCCTGGTATTTATAGTGTCAATACCACAGCGCCAGGGTCAATAGGGCACAGACTAGTATGAGGCCAACCAGCCGGTGCTGGTTCCGGCGTGAGCGCTCGTGGTCCATAGCCCGAGCATCAAGGATGGCTGTCATAGTCCAGTAGTGGTGAGTGATGGCACGCCTCTCCATCGAGTGCACTCTGTGGAGGACCGCTTCTGTGAACTCGTTCAGGATCTGGCGTCGTCCCTCGTTGTCGTCGCCATCTGCAAACATGGACCGGACCACTGCTCGGTAACCCGTGAATGAATTCACCACGGTGGCATACTGTAAAATGCGAGTCGCATGGGGCTGGGTCTCCGCCATGGCTCTGCAACCGTAGAAATGAAGGTGTGGGATCCAGAGGGACGTGTTTTATAGACCAGGTCACACATGCGCGCCTAGACGTCGGGTGTAGTCCGTGATACGTACTATTCTGATGGGTTAGTCCAAAAGAATGATATTCCTACCGCACACCCAACCCATCAGATGCCCCTTCACCTAGGCTTCACTTGGATACCTCACTCGACCCCATTGCACCATTAGGGACTCCCCTACATCCCAAAACGTCTATGCGCATGCGCAGAATGACGATAGTTCAACCCCACTAGTGCAGTCAGATGCCCCTTCACCTAGGCTTCACTTTGATACCTCACTCGACCCCACTGGACCAGTAGTAACTCCCCTAGCTCCAACACGGCTATTTCCATACCCTTGGGCCACCGCGCATGCGCAGAATGACGCTAGTTCAACCCCACTAGTCCAGTCAGATGCTCCTTCACGAATGCTTCACATGGAGACCTCATATGACCCCACTGGACTATTAGTGGCTCCCCTAGCTCCCAACACGGCTATTTCCATACCCTTGGGCCACCGCGCATGCGCAGAATGACGCTATGTCAACGCACTAGTCCAGTCAGATGCCCCTTCACCTAAGCTTCACTTTGATACCTCATATGACCCCACTGGACCATTATTGGCTTCGCTAGCTCCCAACACGGCTATTTCCAGACCCTTGGGCCACCGCGCATGCGCAGAATGACGCTAGTTCAAACCCACTAGTCCAGTCAGATGCCCCCTCACCTAGGCTTCACTTTGATACCTCACTCGACCCCACTGGACCAGTAGTAACTCCCCTAGCTCCAACACGGCTATTTCCATACCCTTGGGCCACCGCGCATGCGTAGAATGACGCTAGTTCAACCCCACACCCACCCCATCAGATGCCCCTTCACCTAAGCTTCACATGGATACCTCACTCGACCCCATTGGACCAGTAGTAACTCCCCTAGCTCCAACACGGCTATTTTCATACCCTTAGGCTACACGAGTTGTCTCCCTTGCGTCAATGTGTGCAGATGGCGCTACGGTCGACGCCGTGATATGGAAAGGCATCCCCACACCATCCTGGAGCCGCCATTTTGTTTGTTGTTTTCTTGCGGAGATACACGGGACAATAAACACTCGACCCTAGGGTGGTACAGATGCTAGACTGATCCTATTAACATGGTACAACACCTATAGATTCTGTTTATTACTAGGGCGTCAGCGAAATACTAGTACCCATCCTCCGCATGGCATTTATTCTGTGAAAACACCCATGACATGACTGAAAAGAGCCTCACTCGCCCCAATCGGACCATGCAGCGTATTTGTAGTCTAGGGACTACTTTTCCTCCGCGGAAGCTTTCTTTCGCGACCGCATCACCGCCAGACCGCATCACCGCGGAGGAATACAAAGGTCAAAGGTTGCCAGACCTGTAGTGGTCAACACTTGGCACCCAGCCAATGCTGATGCAATCCAGAACATGTCAGTACATGCCTTGATCACGTGATCGCCAGATGACCTTGAGACCCCTTAAATTTTACCCGGGGGAACAAATATCAGCCGCCATCTTAAACCCACCACCCACCCACCACCACCACCAGCCGCCATCTTAAACCCACCACCCACCCACCACCACCACCAGCCGCCATCTTAAACCCACCACCCACCCACCACCACAGCCGCCATCTTAAACCCACCACCCACCCACCACCACAGCCGCCATCTTAAACCCACCACCCACCCACCACCACAGCCGCCATCTTAAACCCACCACCCACCCACCACCACAGCCGCCATCTTAAACCCACCACCCACCCACCACCACCAGCCGCCATCTTAAACCCACCACCCACCCACCACCACCACACATGACCCCATGTGACACAATACTCGCTTCTGATTGGCTGTCGCGTGACGTCACAGAGGTCATATGCAAATTTCTGAGGTCAAACGTCCTCTATTTACGCTTTGTATACTACTCACATCGCTGTAACAAAATTGAACATCTACAATCACTGTGTAGCTGTGATTCACAATTTGTGTAGAAAAAGTACACAAATTGTGTCCTCCTGATACACATGTTTTGTAGATGTGCAATTTTGTACACAACTGTTTTTTAGAATATAATTTCGCATCTTCGCGCTTCGCATCTTCGCATCTTCGCATCGTAACTTCGCATCTTCGCATCCTAACTTCGCATCTTCGCGCTTCACATCTTCGCATCGTATCTTCGCATTTTCGCATCGTAACTTCGCATCTTCGCATCGTAACTTCGCATCTTCGCATCTTCGCATCGTAACTTCGCGTCTTCGCGCTTCGCATCTTCGCATCGTAACTTCGCATCTTCGCATCGTACCTTCGCGCATCGCATCGTAACTTCGCATCTTCGCATCTTCGCCTTTTTTCATCTTCGCATCTTCGCATCGTAACTTCGCGCATCGCATCGTAACTTCGCATCTTCGCATCTTCGCCTTTTTTATACGCCCGCCAAAAGGCGGACGTATTATGTGATGGCGGTTTCCGTCCGTCTGTCTGTCGGGGCGTCTGTCTGTCTGTCCGTCCCTCGTGTCCGGTCTATAACTGGGACAGTTTTCTATCTACAGCTCTAATTTTTGGTGAGTGGATACCCTACGGGGAGACGATGTGTCGCGTACCAAAATGAAGGTCAAAGTCAGAGGTCAAAGGTCACTAGCCTAAAAAACAGGAAATCACTGAAGTGTTCGTGTCCGGTCTATATCTGTGAACGTTTTCTATCCACAGTTGCAATTTGTTGTGAGTGGATACACTAGGTGGAGACGATGTGTCGCATACCAAAATGTAGGTCGAGGTCAGAGGTCAAAGGTCACTGTTGCCTAGAATCAGGAAATTATCATTGACAGTTTTCTATCTACAGTTCTAATTTTTGGTGAGTGGATGCCCTAGGGGGGAACAATGTCTTTCATACCAAATGTAGGTCGAGGTCAGAGGTCAAAGGTCAGTGTGACAGAAAAATCAGGAAATCATTAAAAATTTCTAATTTTTTGTGAGTGGATTCAATCGGGGGAAATGAAGTGTCGCATACCAAAAAATAGGTCTAGGTCGAAGGTCAAAGGTCACTGTGACCCCAAAATCAGGAATGTATTAAAAATAACATTTTTTTGTGTCAGTAGATAAATTAGGGGGGCATGAAGTGTTACCTAGCAAAATGTAGGTCAAGATCAAAGGTCAAGGTCACTGTGACCCTAGAATCAAGGTCAAAGGTCATTGTGGCCTAAAAATCAGGAAATCATTAAAAATTTCAATTTTTTTGTAAGTGGATTCAATAGGGCGAAATGAAGTGTCGCATACCAAAAATTAGGTCAAGGTCAAAGATCATTGTGACCCCAAAATCAGGAAATTATTAAAATAACATTTTTGTGTCAGTAGATACATTAGGGGGACACGATGTGTCACATACCAAAATGTAGGTCAAGTGACCTGGTCAAAGGTCAAGGTCACTGTGACCCCGAAATCGAGAAATTGTTAAAATCATGATTTTTTTGTGTCCATTGAGAAATTACGGGGAGACGATTTGTCATCTACCAAAATTTAGGTCAAGGTCAATAGTCAAGGTCACTGTGACTCCAGAATCAAGAAATCTTTGGAAATTGCTTTTTTTGTGTTGGTAGATACATTAGGGGGACATGATGTAGCACATACCAAAATGTAGGTCAATGCCGAACGTCTAGGTCACCTACCCCCAAAATCATGAAATTCATACAAATCATGATTTTTTTTGTGTCCATTGGTACATTGAGGGAAGACGATGTGGCGTGTACCAAAATTTTGGTCAAGGTCAAAGGTCAAGTTCACTGATCCCAAAATCAGAAAATCATTAAAATATAACTTTTTTTCTGCCAGTAGATACATTAGAGGGACATGTGTTACATATCAAAATGTGAGTCAAAGGTCAAGGTCACTGTGACCCCAAAATCAAGAAATCATTAAAAGTCACAGAAGACGAAGTCGTGTAATGTGATATTGCGTTCTGTCCATTCATCCATTAACATTACATTCTCAGAAGCACAAAATTGTAGGCTAGCTACCAATTGGAATCAAGGCTATTAAACAACCTTGAAATTTGGACCAATGTAATTCCAGATACGCGGGCGTATATTGAAGCCCCTTGGGCTCTTGTTCATCTTCGCATCGTAATTTCGCGCTTCGCATCGTATCTTCGCATCTTCGCATCGTACCTTCGCGCATCGCATCGCAACTTCGCATCTTCGCCTTTTGGATTTCATGTTCTAATGCCAAACCCACGATGGCCCTTCTCGGCCATCATATCTGACCGATACCTGTCCGTTTACCGCTACTTACAAGGATATGTAATGACATATGAGTAAACATTTTAATATTACCCTTTCATTTCCTGTCGATCCATAGCTTAAGAGAATAAATTCCCCCCACTGAAATTTGATGGACTTCGGTGAATTATTCTGATGGGGTGCGTCGTGGAAAAGCAAGACCTGAAATGATATTAAAAATATCAAACCCCAATTGAGATCAGTCATGAATACGAGCAACTTTCTAATGCGATGTAAAATTGTTGCCATACGGTATTACCTCCCTTACACCGTTCAGTCAACATTGGGTTGACATTTATAATGTAAGGTAGGTAACATTATATGTAGTTTATAGGATTATGTCAGTTTGACATATTGTATACTTCATTATACGAATATGCTGTTTGAATATTGATAATGCCCTTGGACTCAAAAGATGACCCGTTATCACGTGTCAATGGTAACAGTCTCAGACCCTTCTTAGAACAAATTCTTCACTCCTGACGGGAACGCAAAAACATTATGTGGAGTTGTCTCCCATACATCATAATCTATGTATTCTAACACGTGTATTATACGTTGAGAGTATAAAAGTGTCATAGCGTGAAGTGGTCATTCATGAAATTGTATCTTGTGACATGTCTGACTACAATAATGAGGCCATGACGACAAATAATGTACGCAGTCATTTTATGTAAATGTAAAAATTTTGCTATAGATATTTTATAGCTTAGGATGCGAAATTTCAAAAGCACGATAACATCGCTGTATTTCTGCCAGTGAACATACTTCTTTTCCGTCGCTTATGGACTCTGCCACTCTGGTTTTTGTTCTCGATATATTACACATCCGTGTATTACTTGGAACATTTTCTGTCGGCTTTAAACGTATTATTCAGCTTGAATGAAATGCATGTATAACAGAATTTCTGTAACTTAACAAGAAAGTAAAGTAACTTATACATTATGGGTTTCGTGATATCAGGAGTGCAACTAAGCGGCTCATTACTTTCGCGTGAGAGGGCTACATCGTAAAGTAGTTCAACCGGAAAAGAACTGGGCTCAACAATGCGTGGTGTTCAATTCCAATCGTGCGAAACTAATCATGTTGAACGCTCTCTTTTATGTTATTTGGCCGATAGCCATTCGGATATCTGCTCTATTTACCTGAATTTTCCCGTTATTTTTCATTATGGACTGACAATTCACGCTCGTTTGTGCGGACAATACGAGTTTATAAAAACCTGCTCAGTACATGGAGGTAAGAAAATTGAACCACTTTTAATGTTTGTTATATTTCTCTTCATTACGTGATTATGTGTTATATGGAGTGTAGGATTCACTGATAGGTATTGCAAAACATTGAATAATTTCTTTGATGGATAAGAATGTGCTGGTGATTAGTGTTTCAGATAAGCAGAAAAAACATATCTAAATACGTTTAACTCGCAAATGCGTACAGTACGAGAGAATGTCATGCTCTATTCACGGGGAAAAAATCTTTCTCGCTGATCATTGCTGACACAGCATAGTTACAGGTGGATTGATTATAGGTAGTACGTCAGCAATGACGTACATTATGCTCGGGGGTTTAAGTATGACGAGCTTGCTCTGGTATTGATGCATACCGCTCTATATCCGACTTCGGAATAAACGGAAAATATATGGTTCGCAGATTTATAATATTGTTTCTAAAATAAGATATTTTGGTATTAGATAGACACTCGTGAACATAGCGAACGTGATCAATGAGACGTGTCCACGGTTACAGGTTGACATCATAGGACGTATTCATAGTAGGCTTCAAAAGATATCAGGTCACAAACTTGAATCATGTGAAATTATATTGAATGGTATCTATTAATTCATACTGCAGGCCAAGCAAAACCAGTACTGAGAAACCTCAATTCGCAAGAACTTCTAGCAAATCTCCAGAGTAAATTCGTCATAGTCCCAGCAGACAAAGCTCCGAATAATATAATATTCATATGTAAATATTACTATTACCAGGTGCTGGTTAAAGAATTGAGTGTAGACATACCTTCATCAAATACGTCTACTTACTCCCAAACTGCTTTTACTCTGGAAGATTTATTTAACAATCACAACAAGTTTCTCAGGGAAAGAGGTATTTGTCTTCCAACCAATCATAACGACATACCAAAACTATACTGGATTCCCAAAATGCATAAATCACCATACAAAGCTAGATTCATAGCTGGTTCTAGAAGCTGCACCACCAAGCTTCTTTCAACCCTATTGACGAGGGCCCTTCAGGAGGTAAAAGCATTTTGGGAAAGGTATTGCGCCATTATTTCTAAGAACTCTGGCGTTGAATGTATGTGGATATTGAAAAACTCAAAATGTCTTACGGAAGAACTTGATGCTAAAGGTCACATACCGTACAGACATGTATCCACATGGGATTTCTCGACTCTCTATACTACAATCCCTCATCAGGACCTTATTGACCGTCTAAGTTCATTAATAGTATCTGTGTTCAAGAAAACTGATCGTAGATATATTAATGTCGGAAGCCATAAAGCATTCTTTAGCTCTACTACATACAAGAGATATCATTCATGGGATGTTTCATTGTTTATAGAGTTGCTTGAATTTCTCATTAAAATATCTATGTGAAATTTGGCAACACAATATATCAGCGGCATATAGGTATTCCAATGGGTACTAATTGTGCACCCCTGTTGGCTGACCTGTATCTGTTCTCTTATGAATATGACTATATGCAGGCGCTTTCAAAAACCGATCCATTCAAAGCCCGTTCCTTCTCATTCACCAAACGCTATATAGACGATCTTCTCGCTGTGGATAATCGCTATATAAATGACGCAGTGAAGGATATATATCCACCTTCACTGGATTTGAAGGAAACTACAGATAGCCCTACAGGCACATCCTATTTAGATCTATATCTCTATAAAAATGAAGCGGCATTTTCTCTCGTCGACTTTTATGACAAAAGAGATGATTACAATTTCGACATCGTAAACTATCCCTTTCTGGACAGTAATATTCCAGTGGGACCTGCATATGGCGTATACATATCTCGCTTAGTAGCATTTGCTAGATCCTGTGTTAAATGTGACGATTTTAATCAACGTCACAAACATTGGTGCAGAAACTTAAAAAACAGGGCTATTCCACCAAGCGCCTACACTCAAAGTTTCTCAAATTTGGCGATACATATCGCATGCTGATAGCAAAATACGAACGTAGCGTGCAAGATCTATGGCGCTACGTTTCGTAACTTGTGTCTAATTCCGCTTAACCCGGGGCTAGGGGCCGTATGAACCCATGTACTTCAAGATCCTCATGGTACTCATATGAACAGTCACAATCAAAGCGTGACTGAGATACATATTTTTTTAGATGACGACTCTATAACGAATATTATGGATTAAGAATACTGATCAGCGATACGGATTTGATATTTTTGGAACATCATGATGTCTTGCCGGCATCATTGAAAACTGTTGACCGCTTCTCTCTTGCAGGAAACAAGCCTATGTTTATGTATACTATGATTGTCTTTTTGAATTTGGTGCTAATACTGTTATATGGAAAATGGAATAGGTCTTTGGATTATGGACGCGGATATTCTCTAATGGACGACGGCTGGATTATGAATGACGGACTAGACGCTTGTAATAGACAAATGTCACATGCGTGGACTTCGTTCGAGGTCAGTGATCATGATTTTCATATACTATTCTATTGCAACCAAGGACGGACACTTATCCCCAATGTGGAGAAAAATGTCCCTCAATCTCAGGCGTCATTCCGATTTATGTTTTTAGCCATATTTCAAGATTGTCTCAACCATAGTTTGATGTATTCTTGATCGAGCGAAAGCTTACCTGTAAACTGACATTGTCACAGATTGTTACAAGTTCGTAGAACAGTGTTGTCTTATAGCTCTTAAATACACGGCATATATATGACGTAACGACTGATATAATGTGGTGAAATCGCTAAAAATGCAATATCAGCAGACTTTCGCAATATGCTATTTTTTTTCAGAAAAAGTACAGATGTCAGCGATACAGAATTACGAATGACTAAATCGCTTTATATAGAAATTCATGATGAAATATGTTGAAATATGCAACGTATGAGAGCAAAACTACGTTCCAGACAACATAGAGAACACCATATAGGTCTGCTTGGTATTGAATCGCTAAGTTCAAAGCCCAAGTTCCGTGTTAGCTCAGGGGCTAGCCCACATGTACGGGCAGTTTTTGGTAACGTCATTGGTGACAATTTGCTCTGCTTAAGCCAAGGAGACTGTCGAGTTTTATAACCTGTTACATTGTATGAGGTAGAGAGTTTTCAGTTTTCAAAGTACTGCAGACTACAGTCACAGGTAGACAGTGTCCGCAATGTTCGAGTTCAGTGATTCTGTTTTCAATAGAGACAACCCACCTGAGGCTACTTAGCGACAGACAGACAGAATGATGCATGTATATTATTAATAGAATAGAAACACAGCTATTGCAAAATATTGAATAATTTCGTTGATTCAGAATAAAGTAGACATGTTCACAAAAAATGGGGAATTTTTCTCGTTGCTCGTTGCTTACACAGCAGAGTTACAGTTGGATTGATTATAGGTAGTATGATGGATTTTCGATGTAACAGTATATATTATAACGTACGTATCAAACAATTGTAATATAAAAGGCAGGTTACATTTTACAAGTTCTTCGACGATATATTCATTTATGAGCACGTTTGTACATTAGCGCACATGTATACATAGCGACGAAATGGGGCAAGGCAGATTGTACACGAAGAATGAGAGGTAAACAGATTGTGTGTAAGTACTCTTGGTATTGATACATACCGGTCAATGTCCGACTTCGGAATAAACGCAAAATATATAGTTCGCATATTTATAATATCGTTTCTAAAGTAAGATATTTTCGTAAGGTTCGATAGGCACTCGTGAAAACCGCGAAAAGTGATGAATCACATGTGTTCTCGGAAACAGGTGTCCTCGTCATATCGACCTATTCGTGGTAAGCTACAAAAATAATGTCAGGTCGACCTATAATAGTTGCAAATGTGAGCTACTTATGACGTCACCTCGACCTACTCACCTAGTTACAAAGGTCGTTTCGACCTACTTATGACGTCATAGTAATCTACTACCCTAATTATATGAGGTCATCCCGACCTATTTATGACGATATGCTAACCAATTTACGGCGACCTACTGACCTACTTATGGCGTCATGCGACCTGCATATGGTGACCTACATATGGTGACCTAGTGACCTACTTATGAGGTCATCGGCTTCCACGGCTTCCATGTCTCGAACTCCCTTTTTATGTTCTACTACTGGCAAAACGTACATGTATGGCAGACCCATGTATGTTTAACGTATGATAGATCTTTCATATAACGTATGGTAGAGCTTTTGTTTAACGTATGATGAACCTTTTTTTAACGTACGAACGTGTGACTGCCCTTTGGTTCAAGGTATGACAGACTGTCACTTTATCGTATTACAGACATTTAGTTTAAGGTATGACCGACCTTTTGTTTAGCGATGACAGACCTTTTGTGTAACGTATGACAGATCTTTTGTTTAACGTGTAAGACAGACCTTTAGTTTAACGTATGACAGCATTTTTGTTTTACGCATGACAGGTCTATAGTTTAACGAATGACAAACCATTAGTTTAACGTATGACAGAGCTTTTGTTTAACGATGACGGACCTTTTGTGTAACGTATGACAGACCTTTTGTTTAACGATGACTAACCTTTTGTGTAACGTATGACAGACCTTTTGTTTAATGTATAACACAGACCTTTAGTTTAACGTATGACACAATTTTTGTTTTACGTATGACAGACCTATAGTTTAACGAATGACAGACCATTAGTTTAACGTATGACAGAGGTTTTTTACGTATGACGTACCTTATGTTTAACGTATGACAGACCTTTTGTTTAACGTATGACAGACCTTTTGTTTCCTGATCTGCAAGTTTGGATTCCGACGGTGAGTCTGCATCATGTGTGGTAAGCGGCTCTATTCTCTGATTTAACACCAAGGACATTTTCTCCAGGACTAGATCCAGCTTCTCTAGTAGTCTCTTATTCTGTTGGTTATCAACCAGATTGGATACGGCTTCAACCAAAGTGTCAAGTTTATTCGAAGCTGTTGCGTCTACTGCTCCTAATCCAGGCGGTCCCTACAATTATGATATCATGACATTTTAGAGAGATACCGTCAAACTCGAAGACCTGCGCTGTGAGAGGGGCGAACGTCCATTGCTGGGCGTTATAAATATGCTCTATAGAGAGGAAAACCCATCTCCTCCAGTCGATTGTAACTGCCATGAGAACGACCACGGTCTATAATACAATCGTCTAGTCCGTCGACATAACAGGATTAGCACCAAATCATACAAAAAGCATGGCATACATCAACGCCCACTGACAACCCACCCTTCCTGTATGGGATAGCATGATTGAAGTAGTAAGGGATAGCAGAATTGAAGTAGTAAGAGATAGAAGAATTGAAGTAGTGATAGATAGAAGAATTGGATATTGATAAGTATATATTGGATCTGGTAATTTTGAGACTACGATGACTGTTATCAATTCCACAGAATATTATTCCAGAAACTTGTCAAACAGGGCTATGCCACCAAACGCCTCCATTCTGTAATAAATATCGTACACTGCCACCAAATTACGATCGTAGCGTGCAAGAACTCAGTCACTGTCTAATCGTGACTGAGATACATACTTTGGAAAACTACTTGGAAATTCATTTGGACGAAAAATAGTGACCAGCGATTACGATTATATGAAAAGGTCATGTCTGGCTGGCGTCATCGAAAACTGCTGAACTCTGCTCTCTTGTAGAAAACCATCTTGCGTTTTTATTATTTTCTATACGCTTGTGAAATTGATGCGAAATGGGAGCCTTTCGAGTATTTATGGACGACGGCTGAATATTGAATGTCGGGTCTGACGTTTGCTATTCGGGAGGAACAGAAGGACAAAGAGAAAGACGATGTACATTTCGCAAGAATTCGTCAAGTATAGCTGAGAGCCCAAAAATATATAGATCAATACAAACGCGCTCGTGTATACCGTGTTTATTCTTTACCCATGAATATTACGTCTGTTATCAGGATATCCCCAGTATAGCGCTGCACGGCTTCAGTATAGCGATATACACATTTTCTTCATTCCAGAGTTGGGCACTTCTTTCTGTGATCTATGACGATTTCAAATGATCACCAAAGAAATACCGTTAATCATCCCAGAATTCCCGAAAACGTGATAAAGATTTGATATACAATTCTGACTGAAAAGTAGATCAGGTGTCGCAGCCAAGTTCTCTCAGGGCAATAACCAAGGGCTTTCACAGCTTCATTGAATTGACAGAATAAATTAATGCAATCCATAAGGAGAGGTAAACATGTATGGTTCTTACCGGAGGTCCAAATGGTCCTTGTAGTCCATCCCTCCCATCCCGGCCATCTCTTCCGGGCAGGCAGCGAGACGGTAATTCTTCTACAGACCTCTTTGGACGTCTTTCCAAAAAATCTGGTTTATGTTCATTCCAACCCCTGTCTGTGGTCTGTTAGGATTCAATTGATTCAGAATTTTATTGGATATTTTATGTGAAATCTTGGAAACTAAACTAGGAGAATGTCATTATGGATAAGAACTTTTACTGGGTTACTGGGTAACTGCCGCTGATTTCGAAGCAAAAGTCCGACAGCGTCCCTCATTTCGTTATCATATTCTGTCTAAATCTGGCAGGATTGACCCCTTTTCGGCAGACGTTTTCATCCAGTTGTGTGTTACACATGGATCCATATGCGCGGTAGATGCTATGATAACAATTTGATAACTACTCATCGGATTCTTCTAAAATTTGGTATTCATACGCCATAAGATGTCACTTGGGATTATGTTTCGCATACTTGCGCCTACAGGTGGCGCCACCTGTTGGCAAAATCTAAATTTGATTTCCGGGCAATACCTTGAGGACCTTCTTCTCAACCTTGATATGCAGATACTATGCCAAGAGATGTCTCTTGGGATTGTATTTCGCTCGCTTCTGCCAACAGGTCGATCTGCCTGGCGGAAAAATCCGAAATTTGTTTCTGGGCTAGAATTTGACAACTGCTCATCGGATTCGTCTCAGATTTGATACGCATATACCCGACCAGGAGATGATGCTTTCGATTGCGTTTCCGTTACGTGTGCACACAGGTGGCACCACCTGTGGCAAAATCTAACTTTGGATTCCGGACAATAACTTGAGGGCCCCTCTTCAGATTCTTCTCAAAGTATGTATGCCGATAGTATGCCATGAGATTCCGCTTGAGATTGAGTATCGCCCATCTACAGGTGGCGACACCTGGTGCCAAAATCTAAACTTGGTTTCCAGGAAGAAGGTTGAGGACGCCTGCAGATTCTTGTCAAATTTGACTTACAGATGTTATGCCATGAGATGTCGCTAGGGATTGCATCTCGCTCTATTGAGCTTACAGGTGGCGCCACTTGATGGCAAAACAGCATAACCTTTGTAGCTGTAGGTTGAAATAATGATAAACTAATAGTATTTACATAATTTCCGTGCTTCACTGCGCAGCAATCAACGTTAAATCAGCTGTTCAGTCGATCTCAAAACCTGGGCAAGCGGAAAGACTTTTCCGCTTCCTAGGCCTATGAAGTAGCAGTTGCCCCCATCATTTATATCCCCGAGACCAACAACGCTCTACATAGTACCGTTGCCATTTTGGCGGGGGACCCAGCCTCCTCTGGCTGCTTGTTGTTTATTAAAAAACAATATGATTTAATGAACATGTGGAACTAAATTACCCATGTGAAAAAAATGGGGGGAAATAGGTGCGAGACAAAATGACAAAAATAGTGCAGTCCCCACGGGGTTTGAACCTGCACAATATCGGCCTGAAATCAGTCATTTTGGATACTGACTATCTGAACACGCTTAAAGGCGCCCAATGCATGTGAATTATCGGGAGTCAAATTGGACACTTGCCTTGTACGACACTTGCAACAATCCTAACATGAGCTAAAATGATTAAGGTGAACTGCTCGTGCAGAACCAGGTGGTTCCTGCCCCCCACATGACTTATTTGGTGAATGACATGTTGTGTCAACGCAAGTCACAGCCAGATCCCTATGGACAAGAGGTGTTCGCCAGAGACTTCGCCAGAAAGACTTGCACGTACCGCAAGAATTGGTTGGCTTCCCCAGCCCTGCACCTGTATGCAGCAAAAGATATAGCAGCCCTCGGAACCCGGGTTCAGGAAGTCAAAATGACCGATACGACACCTACAGGGCTCGGAATCCGAGTGGGGACCGGAGTTGCCGCCCGAAACACTACAACGGGCACCCCCATTTGACACCTTCCAACACCACTCCTAACACCACGCATACCGATGTCCATGGCGCGCTTTCACGCACCACGCACGTCAACGCGGTGCCTATTACTACCGGAGGCTGTAACATGAAGCCCATTACGTCACGCAGCTAGCCTTGCATCTTTCTGAAGGATGGGACTGGCCTAGTACCCATATACATGGTGCAACGTGATACACACGATACGGTGCTGTACGAAGTAGTGTTTGAGAGAAATACCTATAGATTCGCTCTGCCCGAAAGCATCGGAAATGTTCATTCAGGCGTTGGTCGATCACAGCAATAGCAGGATCTCATGGGAGTAAACATATCTTTTCGTTTGCGGATTACTTACACATGGCATACGACGGGCGGAACCGCAAGTCCCGCGCCATCCTCTAGCCCAATGCAACCGTATGTTTCAGCAATGTGTTGATGGAGTTATGTGCAGGTGGGGTTTCAAAGTGGTCGGGAAACAAGCTGTCCGAAATGGGGTGCCAGGCCTGGATGATGCGTTCAGCGGTGTCCCCTTCCTTGAGGCAGTCAATCGCCGAGCCAAAGAGGCGGGAGGCATCTTGTTCGCCTCAACGAGCCTTAGGAAATAATAGACCCGCAATACAGAGAACTCGCACCAGTCGACAACCGACCCATTGCCGAAACACATCGAAGAAGACATCTTTGAGTAAATATGGCCTTGATCAACCCACAATTCTGCTCCATCACCAACAGTGAGCTCGATTTGTGGACCGTCCCTCCGACGAAGCACAGTGCTGAAAAGGAGCCACGGGTGGAACATCTCCCTCTCTTCAGCATTGATGACGCCGGCACCATCGAGTTAGCGATGAGAATACGGCCTACGAGGATTTAGCCCATACATATTTGTATCGTCAATGGAAACGGCTCCAAAATCGCGAACGGTTATATTGTGGGGCAGAAGAATTTCTAGTTGCACTCTATGTTTCAGCAGGTGGGCATTTCACTCAGAGATAAACGCATCAGTAGCGCGATCAATAGGTACCCTAATCGGACCTACTTCAAGATGCTGTTGTCGTACAAGCGAGAAGCTATAGTACCCTTGTTCTACCGGAACACCCACGAGCACATGGGCAAGGGGAATGACAATGTCGGATGGATACAAAGGATGGGTTTAAAGGAAGACCGCCTCTCGGTCGATCTTATCTTAGCTCTCTAGATTTGTATCTAATAGCGCTTATGCCGGTGCTAGGGGCCGTGTGGTCATGTCATCAAGTTGCCACATGAACAGGTACAATCAAAGCGTACCTGAGATGCAACACATATCACTAATCCTTAGATTCTTGGTGTGTGTTTTAGAATAGGTTAACCAGAAGACAATACTGTGAAGTCATGTGGCTCTGTCAGTATTTCGACACCTTATTCCCCTTCCCTTATATGTGTTGTAATTTTTACCTGTATATGGCGGGATTCTGCTGCTGGGCGTTTCATCCCCGACCCCAGCTCCCTGTACAGACCTTTTGGTCTTTGATATATGTTGGCATTGTGGGAAGTTGATGCGGAGTCGACACCGGGCCTTACAGACTAGTCTTTTGTGTTAAATGCCGTCAGTAGTATAGTAAGTGGATTAACCCTCCCATTTTCCAGCGAGGTAACTCTTGGTTCCCGTGGAGTTCCGACAGGGGGCGCCACTAGCTCAAGGTGACGTGGCAGTGATTACGAGCTTGGTAGGATTCTAGATTAACCTGGGAAGGATGGACAGTTCAATTTGGACCAATCAGCGACAGTGAACACCTGGTCTGATGCCTACGTGTCTGTGTGAGTGAGTTCCCGTGCCGAAAACCTGGCTCCCCAAAGGAAAAATGTAACAATGTTGCACTACGATCGCTACAATGTTGCGGCATCGTGCCAAACCTTTAACACCTGGTCTGGTGCCTACGTGCCTGCGTGAGTGAGCTCACGTGCCGAACACCTGGCTCCCCGAAGAGACGCGGTACGCGCGTGCATCCGGGTACTATTACATCCGGTTCCTTTTACATCCGGGTACATCTATTTCTTCCTATAAAAAGCCAGCAGTACGGCATTGCTTCATTCGATACCGGGAATTTCTGCCTGACCTATCTGAACCTAGCTGACCAGCCTGAGCCTACCTGACCTGCCTGCCTAGCTGAATTTACCAGATCTGCCTGACCAGCACCCGTAAGAAATGTTTTATATTTTTTTATATATATTTTTATATATAGTTTTTATATAATGTTTTATACCTTTTTTATATAGGGGGAATAAACACCCCCCCCCCCCCGGATTTTTTCTTCCAGCTTAGGCCTTTAGGAGAATGTGTGATAGTGGAAAAATCCATCACATACTGTGCAGTTATTTCCCTATATCTTCGGATGGAAGAAATGCGCTTTATGGCCAAATTTTAGTATCTTGGAGGCATTTATATATTGGCAGAATTTTCTCTTTGAAACTCAAACATGCATCAGCTGTTATTATGTCAACAAAGTCCTATTTTTAGATTGTTACAATATAGCACATTTGATCGCGGGCGATTTCATTCGCGCCATTGCATGGGAATGCCGTTTTTGGACCATTTATAAATGCAAATTTCACGTCTTTCTCAAGCAGCTCATGAAATTGAAGCTCGGATTACAACGTACCAGAACTATAGAATTTATGAAGCTCGAGTTCACCAGATAATTTAGTGCTCACGTAGTAACATTGTACGCTGTAATTTCCACATATGCATATTCAGTTCGGGATATCTACCATGTTGTTGTTGTAACTTGTTGTTGTAATGTACAGGAAATCGGACATTCGTGATATTTTAAGATACATTTTTCATTGATAGCGGGCATTAGTATATAGTAGTGAAACGTACCTGATACTAGTTTAGTCAGATTCCGGATATATATCCGCGGTTTTTGAACACCGGTCTAGTATTTGTCCACCGCTAATTTTGCAAGTAGAGGTCTGTTTTTCTAGGTGGATCTAACACGTCAATCCTTGGTCACGGAGCGCTGTTTACCTCATATATTGAAATCACTGTAAATTCCGAGTGATAGTCTTTCTTCAGCATGTCTAATTGTACCTAAATTTTGTCAAAATTTACAGATCATTCACCCCGCATTAGCTAAACAGATTTGCGTCGTGAACAGTGATTTGGCTGAAAGCTATCTTTGAGTGACAGCTGCAAATGTAGCGATTTTCTGGGCGAGCGCCATTCATAAATTTTACTACTATTGCCACGCCCCCTTGCGTACACACTCCATATCAGCTATCCAGATTGAAAGAATATTTTATTGGAAACTGACCTACCTCTCGCTATGAGTACATATGGGTATTTTCGTATTTTTCTTTTTCATATTCTTCAGTGGGTTTTTTCTGGGATAGAACAAGCCCCTTGGGTTTTTATTCCCCGCCATTTGTCTCGTCTGGCGTGTATATTACTTCTATGCAACAACTGTTTTCTTTCAAGACTGCCATTTACATATCCATTCATTGGTGAAAGCCAAATCATCTATTGGCCGGATCAATTATAAAGTCATAATAAAGTTCACAAAATGACCGACGGCCTCTGCCAGAAAAATATTACATATCGTTTGGAGCACAAAAACAGAACTCACGACCAATTTTATACAAGGAAAAGTACTGGAATGGGAGATATAGGGTCTGTGTGGGTAATATATTTCATTTTGAAAGCACTGTTTAATGTAAACATCGATGTGTCGTCTGCTTTCGAGCAGGTGTCATCTAAGCAAGGATTTCTTAGTGGGTACAAGCGGTGCAGGATTACAACTGTTTGAAAAATATTACAGGTGAATTAATAAAGGCGAAAATTAACTAGAGAGATTAGGCATTACTGCAGTCAAATTTTGCATTTTGCGGTGAAACGGATAATAGAGAAATCTCCATGGAAACAGAAGTATGAGTTTTATGGCTCAAATTTGACAGTCAGAAATGCGGAGAAAGAGACAGAGGAAAACAAATATCCGGGTTGAGTTATTATCAAAATAATGACTTCTAGTGAACCGATCCATACAAAATTTATACAGTATTGGAAAGCTGAGAGAAATGTCTTCAAACTGATATGGAGATGCAGACCCTTGGAAACCAATTGAGATTCATAAACTGCTCGGCGGCAAATCCATAGTAATTTCATGAAGATTTTTAATGATTGACAGGGTACAAGAACAGGTCCTCAGTATGGACTATTTAACTGATTGATCTTCATAATTTGATCAGGCCAGTCCCAAGACGTCAACATAATCGTATATATGTAGGAAGCTCTAGACATTTAAATTTGCATGATTTTAGCAGATATTTTGTAAAGACCAAAATATTAAAATTTCGTTGAAATATACAACCCTTCCATTCAGAAGCAACTAAAATTCTTCAATTACAATTTTTTATTCACAATGTGTATATTAATTGAGAGTTAATATTCACATCCCCATGGTTTTGAAGGACTTAGGTTCAGTAATTCAACCTAACACAGCCTGCAACTTAGCGTGACAATAATGTGCGGCTGTCAACGTCAGCCATTTTGTGAACTTTTATTATGGCATGTGAGTGTAGTACGCAGATAGGGGCCGAGGCTAGGGGAGTAGTATATAAAGAGTCTTTAAAGGCCAATTGCCCCCAAAAATTTGCATATGACCTTTGTGACGTCACGCGTCAGCCAATCAGAAGCGAGTATTGTAGTCACGTGGGGTGTGGTGGATGGTGGTGGTGGGTGGTGGGTTTAAGATGGCGGCTGTGGTGGATGGTGGTGGTGGGTGGTGGGTTTAAGATGGCGGCTGTGGTGGATGGTGGTGGTGGGTGGTGGGTTTAAGATGGCGGCTGTGGTGGATGGTGGTGGTGGGTGGTGGGTTTAAGATGGCGGCTTGTGGTGGGTGGTGGTGGTGGGTGGTGGGTTTAAGATGGCGGCTGTGGTGGATGGTGGTGGTGGGTGGTGGGTTTAAGATGGCGGCTGTGGTGGATGGTGGTGGTGGGTGGTGGGTTAAGATGGCGGCTGTGGTGGATGGTGGTGGTGGGTGGTGGGTTTAAGATGGCGGCTGTGGTGGATGGTGGTGGTGGGTGGTGGGTTTAAGATGGCGGCTGTGGTGGATGGTGGTGGTGGGTGGTGGGTTTAAGATGGCGGCTTGTGGTGGGTGGTGGTGGTGGGTGGTGGGTTTAAGATGGCGGCTGTGAAAGATGTATTCATCCGCGGTCATGTCTGGCGGTGATTCGGTCGCGGGAAAACCTTCCGCGGAGAAAAAGTAGTCCCTAGATAAAATGGTCCGATGGGGTCGAGTGAGGTATCCAAGTGAAGCTTATGTGAAGGGGCATCGGTTGGGCTGGGGGTGGGGTTGAACTATACCGTTTAGGTGTATTGAGCTGCTCTATCTAATTTTTATCTATTTTTACATCTTTTCCAGCTGTCAACTGTTATGGTTAGGCCACAATGTTGCCATTTTCCCCCCTCCCTACATTTAGCGTTCATAAAACATTCAAGCTAGTCTGGTGATAATAAAATTTAAAGATCACATGTCCAACACATACTCACATAATGAAAGCAAGAATCGAACTTGCGACCCCTCGAGATGAAGGATACCCGTCCAGGTTTCATTTTTTTGAGGTGTACTGAAATGCTCTCTCTAATTTATGCCACGGTATCTATTTTTACATCTAGGTTGAAGATTTATATCGACACTGCTACACACTTTTCGAGATGTGTTTTCACTTTCGATGAAAGCACAAAACAGTCTAAAATGAGTCTAAAAAAATTCACCTACGCTAATATTTTCTAGTGTTTTGTAGAATATAGATTCGCGTTCATTTCTATTTCGTCAAGAAAAAATGTTTTGTAGAATATAGATTCGCGTTCATTTCTATTTCGTCAAGAAAAAAATTTCATCTCGAAAATTGGCAGATTGAAATGTTCTCTCTCTCTCATTTTATGCCACGGTATCTATTTTTACAGCTGTCAACTGTTATGGTTTGGTCACAATGTTGCCATTTTCTCCCCTATATTTATCGTCCACAAAAAGAACAGTATATTACAGCAATTATGTTCAAGAAAACACCCCGCTAGAAAATTGTCTTCAAATTGTCTGTTGTTGTGGGAGTATAAAAAAATCCTGGTCAACAGGGGCGCGTATATTTCGTGCGACGCTATGTTGCCAATGCATTGAAATTTGAATAGGTTGTCTGCATGGGTTTCAACGCAAGTATAGTACTAAAGTCTAGCTTACCTGATAAAAGAGTTTAGTCCAGATGTATACCTATATTCCATACTCCCGGGCGTTTTGATGCATATCTTGGGGCTGTTTTTTTTCCTAGGTGGGTATAACACACCATGAAGCCTTCATCACGATGCATTCGTATCCTAAAAAAATATGGGTATCACCACGAATCTCATTCCATATATATTTTTTTCGAAATTCACAGATATTTCCATCCGTAAATCCGGTGTTGAAATGAACGCACTAAACTATGAAGCTAATGATTTTGGTCAGCGGCACACACATGCTCCCTGGTTTGGTGTCGACATCCCAGCGGTTTTCTGTTTCTTGGCTTGTCACGGATTTTTTCGAAATTCACAGATATTTCCATCGGTATAAATCCCGTCTTCAGTATACTACATGAATGAAATGAACGCACTAAACTATCAAGCTAATGATTTCGGGCAACGGCACACAACTTCCGCGGTATATGAATGGTTTAAAAGAGTGGAAATATTCCGTACAGGTCTGTTTTATGTAACAAACGCTAAGGAAAATGGCTACCCAAGGTCAATTGGTACAATTCCCCGGATAATCGCGCCAGCCAAACCACAGCCCCATCTAGACCCTTTGATGCAAGGGAGACAACTCGGTCTATCCCAATTCCTCTCATTCGTGCATTTCTATCTTTTTTGCGTGTATAGGGTGGTGGTCATTTGTTTATGCATTTTACTATGGGCTCGTGAGATTGTAGAATACGCTGGGGAAAAGCTATGAAATTTGTTTTTACGTATCGGGTAGGTCTGTATATAAAACCATAGGTCTACTGGCTCAGTGCATAGGTGCATATTGGGTGGACATGTTGGAGTCTAGGTGGAGCACTAGTGGACCGATTGGGTAGAGTGAGGTCTTATTTTGAAGCTCTCGAGGAAATAAAAAAATCAATAATAATAAAAAAAAATCAAAAAAATCGGCGAGTAGTGGACAAAGGGAAAATTGGGAAGTACTGACCATGCCCCAGAATACTTCATATGCATATCACGGCCTTAAGGCCTATGTAAGATGTAATCTACTTCACAGTTTAGTAGTATAAAAAGCGCAAGTCCTATTGACCTTGCCCCTCCAAAGAAATAAAATCGGCTCTATTTTACAGGAGTATATACGCAGGTCACGTGGGTTGTGACGTCACTTCCGGGTTTTCACTAAAAACTACCTCCAAACATAGCAGAGTTCCAATTTTTTCCCTTTGTCCACTACTCGCCGATTTTTTTTATTTTTTTTATTATTATTGATTTTTTTATTTCCTCGAGAGCTTCAAAATAAGACCTCACTCTACCCAATCGGTCCACTAGTGCTCCACCTAGACTCCAACATGTCCACCCAATATGCACCTATGCACTGAGCCAGTAGACCTATGGGGTTATATACAGACCTACCCGATACGTAAAAACAAATTTCATAGCTTTTCCCCAGCGTATTCTACAATCTCACAGCCCATAGTAAAATGCATAAACAAATGACCACCACCCTATACACGCAAAAAAGATAGAAATGCGCGAATGAGAGGAATTGGGATAGACCGAGTTGTCTCCCTTGCATCAAAGCGTCTAGATGGGGCTGTGGTTTGGCTGGCGCGATTATCCGGGGAATTGTACCAATTGACCTTGGGCAGCCATTTTTCTTAGCGTTTGTTACATAAAACAGACCTGTACGGAATATTTCCACTCTTTTAAACCATTCATACCCAACAAAATTATTAATTCGTACAACTTCGTTTTGGTCTCGCGTAGAATACTCCAGTCTTGTGCCTCATAAAACTGACATGTCTAATGTCTGAGACGACCAGGTCACAATATTTAAATACTGATAATTTCATTGGCTCGTTTAAATAGGGCAGACATGTGACTTGATGTTTTGGGAACAACGATTATCTCCCTTCAAATAATCGTCTTTTGCGGCTGATAGGTGGCACCCGGTGTGAAATACATGCCGAATCATAGCTATAAGCTAAGGGTAGTGTTAAGTGTAACGTGAAATGCCCTTAGCAAGCTAAGATGGTGGTAGTACATGTTTTTGCTCTCTTCTCTTCTTGTTTGTTCAGAAAAATTCGTAAGGCCCTCCTTGAAAGTCTGAAAGATTTCGTATTTCTCAGTTTGATGAAAACATTATTTTTCGGCTACAAATAAATAATGCGTGAATTCTGATAGAACGTGAAACAATGTTTTATTCAGGTGAACAATTACTATATATTACGTATACAAGGTAATTTCAATAATGCAAACAAGTCAATTCAATTCTTTTTATTGCTCGACTCAATTTACCTGGATACTTAGCAATGAGAGTCCACTGATTTGTTTAGCTGTAGCTGAGTTCCTACATAAAGTGTCTATCTTCCGAAGTGACACCAGCAGTAAGCAAAACAAAATATAAACCAGTAGTTAAAAGACCGTGTATGGTACTTGTATATTACATGATATATTGTTTAGTGGTATGTATCTCGGGTATGGGGAGGGAGTCAGCAAAATGAGGGGTGGGCTGTTTTGATAGGTAATGTTGGAATTTTTGTAATGTTTTGATTGTTGACTCCTTGCGGGCGCTTTGATTAGCATAAATAAAGTTCTATTCTATTCTATTCTCTCACATATAAAGTATGGCAAATGCCATAATAATAACAAAATAATATAAAAGACAATGGATACAGAGATAAAGCCTGTTACTGTGGCAATATCAATTTGTAAAGAAAGAAGATAGAACTAAGTAGACTCAGCTAGGTTGGGCATTTATCTGGTCGTTCCTATATATATTATGTATGTACATCGCTATTTCACCATGTTCTGATTTCTGAGTATCTATCAGTGCATGGGTGAATACTTTCATCCGATGGGAGTGGTGGTCAGTTTAACCACGAAGAACGTAACATTGGTCAATATCTCCATTATCCACTTGGTGTTACAATTCAAGAACACTCTTGTCCAATTAGAGGCCACCATTTGCATCTGTCATATTCGTTCCTGTCCGTTAGATGTATTCTTGTCCAATCAGAAGTCTCCATTCCAGAAAGTTCCATCTTCGGTCATGTTCGCTTTGAACCGTTTATTCTAATCATCGTCGGGCAGCCCAGGAAACCGTTGAGGCAACATATCCTCAGATACATGTTTGTGCATTCTGAGTATCTATCAGTCCATGGGTGAATACATTCACCCGATGGGAATATTCCGTAGTTTGGTCACGAGGAACGTAACATTGGTGACCCTCTCCACTGTCCACTCGGTGTTGGGGCGTTGTTGTTGGGCCCATTTCAAGGGATCCACGGTGTCCAGTTTCTCCAGCATCGTCTTTAGCGACACTCGGTTAATGATGGTAAACGGTTGGTCAAATACCCCGATGTTACTGCTCGGGTAAAAGTATCGGACTTGGTCTGTCTCCTTATGCCGCAGCACATAACCAAACGCCAGATTTAATTTGAAGGACGTAGCTTGGTCATTTGAAGATGGCTTCCATGTAGCTGCGTAGACGGGCGAGGTCGGTCAGTCGAAAATTGTAGATATCTTGAATAGGGCGATGACGGTAGAAACAGTGCCGTATCATGGACCAGTGGCACCGATAAATGTCACTCACTGGCTGGGCGTCCTGTAAGAGATCGCTAGGAACATTTATGGGCTCGTCCAGAAAATGTTCGATGTTGTCAGGCGTATGACTCGAAACCGTAACGGTGGGGTCCGGCTGGATATCCAGGCCCTCCTGGACCGTGGTATAGGCAGGCTCTTCGTCATCGCATCACCAGTGGCGTTCGTCTCTCCGGGTTCATCTTCACTGGGTCTGACCTT
>JAVTVY010057068.1:0-28659 GCA_036873755.1 Hanleya hanleyi | reverse complement strand
GTCAGAACATGCATTTCTATGATGTTCACACATAATAAAAGAATTGATCTGTAATCTGTCTTGTTGTTGTTGCTCTCTATTTTGGACTAACCCATCAGAATAGTACGTATCACGGACTACACCCGACGTGATACACGGGTTAGTCCAAAATAGAGAGCAACAACAACAAGACAGATTACAGATCAATTCTTTTATTATGTGTGAACATCATAGAAATGCATGTTCTGACCTGTCTGTGGGGTTTTTCCACAATGGCGGTCACCTTCCGGCATTAGCCGCCATTAGCCGCCATTTCCCCACAATGGCGGCCACCTTCCGCCATTATCCGCCATTTTCCAACAATGGCGGTCAGACAAGTCTGGATATGTCCAAACGTCACGCTCCATTCACCCAAACCGGAAGTGACGTCATTTTTACATCCGGGCACTTCGCGTCTGCGCCTGCATTGAGGTATGCATGAGGGTCTTCATGCGCGCGCGCGCAATGCCGCTCAGTCGTACACCAGTACACCAGTCTCGAGCCTCGACTTGGGGTAGAGTGTGCTAAAAATAGATTACCAGCTAGCGTGCTATAAAAGGGAAGCGGCCTGGCCGTTTCATCAGACACTCTGTCAACCACCAAGATGTTCACTTGCACAACTTGCCAGAAGCAGTTTACTCGCCCAGAAGATTTGCGACGCCACGAGGCCTCCACCCACAACGGTACACTATATACTTGTATAACCTGCGCACGGTTATTTAATCGGGAAGATGCTTTACTGCGCCACGAACGCTCACTCCACGAGGGCGCGAAGGAACAATGTAATGAATGTGGTCAACTCTTCAAACGACGCAGTCAGTTGAGACGGCATCAGCGTTTGATTCATGGTCCGTCTCTACGGTTTGGGCGACAACTTCCTACTGAAGAGGAGCCGCAGAAGGTGAGACCCAGTGAAGATAAGCCCGGGGAGACGAACGCCATTGGTGATGCGATCACGGAGAGTCCGCCTATACCCACAGTTCAGAAGAGCCTAGATATCCAGCCAGTCCCTAGCATTGCTGTTGCCAGTCATACGCCTGACGACATCGGACATTTTCTGGAAGATGCAGTGGATATTCCCAGCGATCTGTTACAGGACGCCCATCCAGTGAATGACATCGATCGGCGCCAATGGCCCATGATGCGGCACATTTTCCACCGTGATCGCCCCATTCCAGATATCTACAATTTCCCACTGACCCACCTCACCCGTCTACGCAGCTACGTGGAAGCCATCTTCAAAGATCAAACTACGGCCTTCAAATTGAATGTTGCTTTCGGGTACATCTTACGTCACAAAAAGACGGACCAGTTACGGTATTATTATGCCAGTAATAACAGCCATGTGTTTGACCAACCGCTCACCATCATTAACCGGGGTCACTAGAGACGATGCTGGAGATACTGGACACCGTGGAACCCTTGAGATGGGCACATCGTCAACGCCCCAACATACAATGGGTCGTAGAGAAGGTCACCAATGCCACGTTCTTCCTTACCAAGCTGACCGACCACCGCCATCGGTTGAATGCGTCACCCGCGCCCTGATGAATACCATAAGATGCCGCACATAGTCTCTATGTCTACATGCTGATCGTTGACTTGAGCTCAGTAAACACTTGTACATAATGTGACGGTGCGTTAAATAATAAAACATGGTGTTTGATATTTCAATTTGTTTTGCTGTGAACATACTAAACATACCCAAGGCGGCTCCCCCAGCCTGGGTATGATGTAACATTGGGGATAATAAACTGTATAAACCTTGCTGAACTTGTTGTTATTCATGACAACCGCTTTCCGCTATACTTGGATGAAATATATACAGAATTCTCTGTCTGCGCATGCGCAGAATGGTGACAACGGCCGAGCCACTAGTCCAGTCCGATGCCCCTTCACGAATGCTTCACATGGATACCTCATACAACTCCAGGAAGCCGCCCTGGGTATGATGTAACATTGGGGATAATAAACTGTATGAACATTGCTGAACTTGTTGTTGTTCACATCACCCCATTGACTTGATAGGCAGATCCCAATAAGCCCGGGGACCGATATTAGCCCTTTTGGCTAGAGGTGATAGGGTTTTTCCCCTAGTTTAGAACTGATTGTGCTAAAAATAGATCAACAAATAGCTTGCTATAAAAAGGAAACGGCCTGGCCGTTTCATCAGACACTCTGTCAACCACCAAGATGTTCACTTGTACTACGTGCTCGAAATCATTCACTCGCAGGCACGACTTGCGCCGCCATGAGGCTACCAAGCACGATGGAACCGCCCGGTATAGCTGTACGATATGTAGCCCTACACTGTCGTTTCATCGCCCAGATCATTTACAGCGCCATGAACGTTCAATTCATGGGCCATCCAAGCGTCGATGCGAAGAATGTGGTCAACTCTTCAAATGACCCAGTCAGTTAAAACGGCATGAGCGTTTGATTCATGGTGCATCACCACGGCATGAGGGACAACTTTCCACTAAAGAGGTACCCAGGAGGGACAGATGCACTGAAGATGAACCCGGGGAGGAGAATGCCACTGATGATGCGATCACGGAGAGCCTGCCTATACCCACAGCTCAGAAGAGCCTAGATATCCAGCCGGTCCCTAGCATCACTGTTTCCAGTAATACACCTGACAACAACGAACATTTTCTGGAAGATGCGGTGGATGTTCCCAGCGATCTCTTACCCGAAGATCATCCAGTGAGTGAGTGAGTGAGATGTATCGACGCCATTGGTCCATGATCCGACACTGCTTCCACCGTCATCGCCCTATATTGGACTTGTACAATTTCCGACTGACCGACCTCGCCCGTCTACGCAGCTACGTGAAAGCCATCTTCAATGACCAACCTACATCCTTCACATTAAATGTAGCATTTGGGTACATCTTATGCCATAAGATGACGCGTGAATTGTGCTATTTCTATTCCAGTGCCATCAACCCAGCGTACGACCATCCTTTCACAATCACCAATCGGGCGTCGCTAGAGACGATGCTGACCCAACTGGACACTGTGGATCCCTTAGAATGGGGCTATGAACAGCGTACCAACACCAAGTGGATAGTGGAGAGGGTGACCAATGTTACGTTTTTCGTGGTTAAACTGACCCACCACCCCCATCGGATGAAAGTATTCACCCATGCACTGATAGATACTCAGAATGCGCAAACAACTATCTGAGGATATGTTTCCTCAACGGTATCCTGGCCTGTCCGATGACGATTAGAACAAACGGTTCAGAGCGAACATGGCCGAAGATGGAACTTTCTGAAATGGCGACTTCTGATTGGACAAGAGTAGCCGAGAATACATCTAACGGACAGGAACGAATATGACAGACGCAAATGGTGGCCTCTGATTGGACAAGAATATTCTTGAATTGTAAATATACCCAACGCGGCTCCCCCAACGTGGGTATGATGCAACATTGGGGAGAATAAACTATATGAAAAAAAACTTCTTGTTGTTGTTGTTCTCTTATGTGTGATCATTGTTGTTGTTGCTGTTGTTGTTCTCTGTCCGGTCTATATCATGGTGTTAAGGTGTAACGACGGGCGTCGACTGGCGTCACTGCATTTCGAAGAATTAGTGATAATTCCATGGAATATCAGAGCTTCTGAGCTATTTCACCTGGGCGTTGATGCATTAAGAATGGCGTTGGTGGGCGTTGCTACAAGATGACATCTCACACGACGCATTCGCACCGCGGATGGTCCATCTCTACACCAAATACCATCCTTCACTGCCCCAAAATGCTCACTTTCGCTACTACTCGTACTGATGACGTCACCAATGACGTCACAGATGCTGTGGATATCCCTCAACGCGGAATGTACACCCCGAGAGCTACAACATGACACCTCTCAGGACGCATTCGGACCAAGAATGGTTCCTCTCTACTCCGAATACCTTCCTTCACTGCCTCAAAATGTCCACTTTCGCTACTACTCCTACTGATGACGTCAAAAATGACGTCACAGATGCTTCGGACATGCCTCAACTCGGAATGTACACCTCGAGAGCTACAAAATGACACCTCACACGACGCATTCGGACTAAGGATAGTCCCTATCTACACCAAACTCACCCCAACGCACCCACAAAATGTCCACTTTCGCTACTACTCGTACCGATAACGTCATCAATGACGTCACAGATGACGCGGACATCCCTCAAATCGGAATGTACACCCCGAGAACTACAAGATGACACCTTCTAGGACGCATTCGAACCGTGAATAGCCCATCTCGACCCCAAATACCTTCATGTACTGCCCGAAAATGGCCACTTTCGCTACTACTCGTACCGATGACGTCACCGATGACGTCACAGATGACGCGAACATCCCTCAAATCGGAATGTACACCCCGAGAACTACAAGATGACACCTTTCAGGACGCATTCGAACCGTGATTAGCCCATCTCGACCCCAAATAACTTCCTTCGCTGCCCCAAAATGGCCACTTTACTTACTACAACCAACTGCGCATGCGCAGATTAACGCGACATGCATTCAAAAACACACCATTCTGACTCTACCCCCACACAAGCTTCACTTTGACACCTCACACGACCCATTCGAACCGTGATTAGCTCATCTCTAACCCAAACACACCCCTACATAGCACCCAAAATGCCTGTTTTCTATACTACGGCCAGACTGCGCATGCGCAGACTATTGAACACGGACGAACCATTAGTGTAGTCAAGTGCTCCTCCACGAGAGCTTCAAAATAAGACCTCACTCGACCCCATTGGACCATGAGTGGCCCACCTAGACTCCAACATGTCCACCCCGTATGGGCCTATACACCCATAGTCATGCAGTATAGGCCTATGGGTCTACCCAGGCCTCGGTGACTTTTTTTCAAAAATTTCACCGATTCGCACGGGGACACTTCCTATCATGTTCTAAATGCCGAGACGAGTAAAACGAGACCCCACAACCCTACCGCAAATGTATAGAAGTAGGTTTCCCAGGGGGACAAACATTGATCCTATACCCTCAGTATGGGTCTATATGGGGCTCGGTGACTTTTTTCAAAAATTTCACCGATTCGCACGGGGACACTTCCTATCATGTTCTAAATGACGAGACGAGTAAAACGAGACCCCACAACCCTACCGCAAATGCATAGAAGTACGTTTCCCAGGGGGACAAACATCGGTCCTATACCCTCAGTATGGGACTATATGAGGCTATATCGTACTTTTTCAAAAATTTCACCGATTCGCACGGGGACACTTCCTATCATGTTCTAAATGACGAGACGAGTAAAACGAGACCCCACAACCCTACCGCAAATGTATAGAAGTACGTTTCCCAGGGGGACAAACATCGAACCTATACCCCAGTATGGGACTATATGGGGCTCGGTGACTTTTTTCAAAAATTTCACCGATTCGCACGGGGACACTTCCTATCATGTTCTAAATGACGAGACGAGTAAAACGACACCCCACAACCCTACCGCAAATGTATAGAAGTACGTTTCCCAGGATGGTGCTATACCTCCCATACCCCATATAGGCATTTTCCCGTAATTTAGGATAAAGTCCGTATTCCGTATTTTTTCAGGAAATTTTTACATACACCCACCCTGGAACTAGGGGAAGATAACTCTGTTGATAGACAAGCCCCGTTAAGCCCGGCGACCTATATACCCCTCATACCCCATATAGGCATTTTCCCAGGTTTTTCGATAAAGTCCGTGTTCCGGTTTTTTTCAGGAAAAATTTTACATGCACCCACCCAGCCATCAAATACCCCTTCACCTAGGCTTCACGTTGATACCTCACTCGACCCCATTCGACCATTAGGGGCTCCCCTAGATGCCAAAACGTCTATTTTCATACCCTTGGGCCACCGCGCATGCGCAGAAGGCCGATATGTCAACCCCACTCCCAGTCCATTAGATGCCCCTTCATGAATGCTTCACTTTGATACCTCACTCGACCCCATTGGACCATTAGGGGCTTCCCTAGCTCCAAAAAGGCTATTTTCATACCCTTCGGCCACCGCGCATGCGCAGAATGCCGATATTTCAACCCCACGCCCAGTCCATTAGATGCCCCTTCACGAATGCTTCACTTTGATACCTCATACGACTCCATTGGACCATTAGGGGCTTCCCTAGCTCCAAAACGTCTATTTCCATACCCTTGGGTCACCGCGCATGCGCAGAATGCCGATATTTCAACCCCACGCCCAGTCCATCAGATGCCCCTTCACGAATGCCTCACTTTGATACCTCATACGACTCCATTGGCCCATTAGGGACTCCCCTAGCTCCAAAACCGCTATTTCCATACCCTTGGGCCACCGCGCATGCGCAGAATGCCGATATTTCAACCCCACACCCAGCCCATCAGATGCCCCTTCACGAATGCTTCACATCGATACCTCACTCGACCCCATTGGTCCATTAGGGGCTTCCCTAGCTCCAAAACGTCTATTTCCATACCCTTGGGCCTCCGCGCATGCGCAGAATGCCGATAGTTCAACCCCGCGCCCAGCCCATCAGATGCCCCTTCACATATGCTTCACTTTGATACCTCACTCGACCCCATCGGTCAACTAGGGGCTCCCATAGCTCCAAAAAGGCTATTTTCATACCCTTCGGCCGCCGCGCATGCGCAGAAGGCCGATATGTCAACCCCACACCCAACCCATTAGATGCCCCTTCACCTAAGCTTCACTTTGATACCTCACTCAACCCCATCAGACCATTTTATCTAGGGACTACTTTTTCTCCGCGGAAGCTTTTTCCCGAGACCGAATCACCGCCAAAATCACGGCCAAACCGCATCACCGCGCATGAATACATTTTTATTTATTTTTTGCCGGAACTTTTTTTTTCCTGCCGGAACTATGCACTCATTGACACCGGTGTCAATGAGTGCACTGGTGAGTGGGGTGGGTTCAAAATGGCGGACTTTAAGTAGCCGCCATTTTGAACCCACCCACTCACTATAGGCCACGCCCCCTCATCACGCATGCGCACCTCCCCAATACCGCCACAATACCGCCACAATTTTGGTTCTGCGCATGCGCAGTGAGGCGCTACCCCTCCGATTTACTCTATATATACTACTTAGGAGTCTGGGTTTTCACTAGTGTTATTGCAGGTGTGGACCCTAGGACCAGTATTTATTATACTAAATCCACTCCATCTGTGACGTCATCGGTGACGTCATCAGTAGGAGTAGTAACCAAAGTGGGCAGTTTGGGGTGTGAAGGAAAGTGTTTGGGGTAGAAATGGACCATCCTTGGTCCGAATGTGTCGTGTGAAATGGCATCTTGTAGCAATTACAAGCGTCTAGTCCGTCATTCACATGGACTGATGAAGGACACATGCTCATTCCTATATTTACAAACACTACCACCACCACCACACACCACCACCAACACCACCAACACCACCACCACACACCACCAACACCACCACCAACGCCACCACCAGGCGTTGACGGGCGCCAACGCCCGGTGGTGGTGGTAGCCCCCGTGTGGCAGAGCTCTTGGATCGGAGCTCTCGGTGCTCAAAGCTTGTGGAGCTCAGAGCTCGGAAATGACGTCATCGCAGGCATGCGCGTGTATCTTTGCTGCACCCGCACCCTGGTGTACCCTATTCCCTACGGGTTATAGGGTACAGGTCTGTCTCGCAGCATACCAAATCTGTGCTGTATTATACCACATGAATAACAACAAGTTCAGCAATGTTCATACAGTTTCTTATCCCCAATGTTACATCATACCCAGGCTGGGGGAGCCGCCCTGGGTATGTTTAGTATGTTCACAGCAAAACAAATTGAAATATTAAACACCATTTTTTATTATTTAACGCATCGTCACATTAGGTACAAGTGTTTACTGAGCTCAAGTCAACGATCAGCATGTAGACATATAGAGTATGTACCACATGTTATGGTATTAAACAGCGCACGGGTGACGCGTTCAACCGATGGGTTGGTCGGTCAGCTTGGTCACGAAAAACGTAACATTGGTGACCCTCTCCACTGTCCACTTGGTGTTGGGACGTTGTTGTTGGGCCCATTCCAAGGGATCCACGGTGTCCAGTTTCTCCAGCATCATCTCTAGTGACGCCCTATCCGTGATGGTAAACGGTTGGTCAAATACCCGGACGTTACTGCTCGGGTAAAAGTATCGGACTTGGTCTGTCTCCTTATGCTGCAGCACATAACCAAACGCCAAATTTAATTTGAAGGACGTAGCTTGGTCATTGAAGACGGCTTCCATGTAGCTGCGTAGACGGGCGAGATCGGTCAGTCGGAAATTGTAGATACCTTGAATAGGGCGATGACGATGGAAACAGTGCCGTATGATCCGATAGATGTCACTCACTGGATGGGCGTCCTGTAAGAGATCGCTAGGAACATTTATGGACTCGTCCAGAAAATGTTCGATGTCGTCAGGCGTATGACTCGAAACCGTAATGCTGGGGTCCGGCTGGATATTCAGGCACTCCTGGACTGTTGGTATAGGCGGGCTCTTCGTCATCGCATGACCAGTGGCGTTCGTCTCCCCGGGTTCATCTTCAGTGGGTCTGACCTTCCGCAGCTCCTCTTTAGTGGAAAGTTGTCGCCCAAACAGTAGAGACGGGCCATGAATCAAACGTTGGTGCTGTCTTAACCGACTGGGTCGTTTGAAGAGTCGACTACAATCGTTACACGCACCCGCGTGGAGTGCCCTCTCATGGCGCAGTAAATTATCCTCCCGATTGAATGACCGTGCGCAGATTATACAAGTAAACCGGGCGGTTCCTTCGTGCTTGGTAGCCTCATGGCGGCGCAAGTCGTGCAGACGAGTGAATGATTTCGAGCCCGTAGTACAAGTGAACAACATCTTGGTGGTTGACAGAGTGTCTGATGAAACGGCCAGGCCGCTTCCCTTTTATAGCACGCTAGCTGGTGATCTATTTTTAGCACACTCAGTTAAACTACCCCAAGTCGAGGACCGAGACTGGTGTACTGGTGTACGACTGAGCCGCATTACGCGCGTGTGTGTGTGTGTGCGTGTGTGTATACGTCTGTGTATAGGTGTGTATGTGTGTGCGTGTATGCATGTGTGTGTGTGTCGTGTGCCATGATACAGACAGATGAGAGAAAAAGATCAACACGTTCACAAGTGTTCCTATAGTCCGTAAGTGACCTTTAACCCCGCGCTGCTCGGTAGTGACGTCATCGTACGCAGGCGCACACACACGCACACAAACCTGGTGCACCCGCGCCCTGGTGTACCCTATGCTGTACGGGCTATAGGGTACAAGGTCCCTTTCCAGTTTGTAAAGTATGGCCATATATACATCTGACAGATATAAAGAGCCTGTGAACGTGTTGATCTTTTTCTCTCATCTGTCTGTATCATGACACACACACACACACACACACACGAACACACACACACACACAGAAGCATACACACAGACGCAAACACACACGCGCGTAATGCGGCTCAGTCGTACACCAGTACACCAGTCTCGGTCCTCGACTTGGGGTAGTTTAACTGAGTGTGCTAAAAATAGATCACCAGCTAGCGTGCTATAAAAGCGGCCTGTCCGTTTCATCAGACACTCTGTCAACCACCAAGATGTTGACTTGTACTACGTGCTCGAAATCATTCACTCGTCTACACGACTTGCGCCGCCATGAGGCTACCAAGCACGAAGGAACCGCCCGGTATAGCTGTACGCTATGTACACTATCGTTTCAGCGCCCGGATCATTTACAGCGCCACACACGTGCACGCCATGAAGTACCCAAGCGTCCATGCGAAGAATGTGGTCGGCTTTTCAAACTGACCAGTCAGTTGCTGCGACACCAACGCACACGACACCCTGTTCCGCAGCCACGTTTGCAGCTAGAAGAGCCCGTAGGCACCAGTATCGAGACAGCGGGAACTCCCACCCATCGCACGAGGGCTGATGATGATGTTGCCCTAATTCAACAGTCAAATTCCGACGACAAGACCTTGGGCCAGATTTTGTACGACATGGAGGGCAAAGTGCAGTTCGTGGACGAACCCATAAATGTTCCTAGCGATCTGTTACACGAAGACCATCCAGTGAGTGACATCTATCGGCGCCATCGGCCCATGATCCGGCACTGTTTCTACCGTCATCGCCCTATTCAAGATATCTACAATTTCCGACTGACCGACCTCGCCCGCCTACGCAGCTACGTGGAAGCCATCTTCAACGATCAAACTACGGCCTTCAAGTTGAATCTGGCGTTTGGTTATGTGCTGCAGCATAAGGACACAGACCAAGCCAGATATTTTTACCCGAGCAGTAACATCCGGGTATTTGACCATCCGTTTACCATCATTAACCCATCAAATGGGCCCAACAACAACGCCCCAACACACAATGGGTCGTAGAGAGGGTGACCAATGTCCCGTTTTTCGTTACCAAGCTGACCGACCACCCCCATCGGCCGGTCATTCAATCGGGAGGATAATTTACTGCGCCATGAGAGGGCACTCCACGTGGGTGCGACGGTAAAATGTAACGATTGTGGTCGACTCTTCAAACGACCCAGTCGGTTAAGACAGCACTCTACTGTTTGGGCGACAACTTTCCACTAAAGAGGAGCTGCGGAAGGTCAGACCCACTGAAGATGAACCCGGGGAGACGAACGCCACTGGTGATGCGATGACGAAGAGCCCGCCTATATCCACAGTCCAGGAGGGCCTGAATATCCAGCCGGACCCCAGCGTTACGGTTTCGAGTCATACGCCTGACGACATCGAACATTTTCTGAACGAGTCCATAAATGTTCCTAGCGATCTCTTACAGGACGCCCATCCAGTGAGTGACATCTATCGGCGCCATTGGCCCATGATACGGCACTGTTTCCATCGTCATCGCCCTATTCAAGGTATCTACAATTTCCGACTGACCGATCTCGCCCGTCTACGCAGCTACATGGAAGCCGTCTTCAATGACCAAGCTACGTCCTTCAAATTAAATTTGGCGTTTGGTTATGTGCTGCAGCATAAGGAGAAAGACCAAGTCCGATAATTTTACCCGAGCAGTAACATCCGGGTATTTGACCAACCGTTTACCATCACGGATAGGGCGTCACTGGAGACGATGCTGGAGAAACTGGACACCGTGGATCCCTTGGAATGGGCCCAACAACAACGCCCCAACACCAAGTGGACAGTGGAGAGGGTCACCAATGTTACGTTTTTCGTGACCAAGCTGACCGACCAACCCATCGGTTGAACGCGTCACCCGTGCACTGTTGAATACCATAACATGCCGTACATACTCTATATGTCTACATGCTGATCGTTGACTTGAGCTCAGTAAACACTTGTACCTAATGTGACGATGCGTTAAATAATAAAACACGGTGTTTGATATTTCAATTTGTTTTGCTGTGAACATACTAAACATCCCCAGGGCGGCTCCCCCAGCCTGGGTATGATGTAACATTGGGGATAATAAACTGTATGAACATTGCTGAACTTGTTGTTATTCATGTGGTATAATACAGCACAGATTTGGTATGATGCGAGACAGACCTGTACCCTATAATCCGTAGGGAATAGGGTACACCAGGGTGCGGGTGCAGCAAAGGTACACGCGCATGCCTGCGATGACGTCATTTCCGAGCTCTGAGCATCACAAGCTTTGAGCTCCGAGAGCTCCGATCCAAGAGCTCTGCCACACGGGGGCTACCACCACCACCGGGCGTTGGCGCCCGTCAACGCCCGGTGGTGGCGTTGGTGGTGGTGTTGGTGGTGTGTGGTGGTGGTGTTGGTGGTGGTGTGTGGTGGTGGTGGTAGTGTCTGTAAATATAGGAATGAACATGTGTCCCTCATCAGTCCATGTGAATGACGGACTAGACGCTTGTAATTGCTACAAGATGCCATTTCACACGACACATTCGGACCAAGGATGGTCCATTTCTACCCCAAACACTTTCCTTCACACCACCAAACTGCCCACTTTGGCGTCACCGATGACGTCACAGATGGAGTGGACATCCTTCAAATTGGGGTCTACACCCCGAGGGCAACAAAATGACACGCCACACGACGCATTCGGAGCAATAGTGCTCCATCTCTACACCAAATACCTGCCTTCACTTCTCCAAAATGGCCACTTTACTTACTACACCGAACTGCGCATGCGCAGACTGACACGACTTGCAGTAAAAACACGTCATTCTGACCCTACCCCACAAAAGCTTCACTTTGACACCACCCACAACCCACTTGGACCACTAGTGGGCCATATCGACCCCAAAATGTCTATTTCCATACCACGGCCTGCCTGCGCATGCGCAGAATGACGATATTCCTACCCCAAATCAACCCAGTCGGATGCTCCCTCACGTGTGCTTCACATTGATACCTCACTTGACTCCATCGGACCAATAATGGCCCACCTAATCCCAAAACGTCTATTTCCATTCCCTTTTCCCACAATTCCCTGTCTGCGCATGCGCGGAATGTTGAACACGGACGATACACTAGTCCAGGCAGATGCTCCTTCACGAATGCTTTACATTGATACCTCATACAACTCCATCGGCTCATTAGGGGCTCACCTAGATCCCAGAACGTCTATTTCCATACTCTTGGTCTACTGCGCATGCGCAGAATGACGTCAGTTCCAAGTGTCGCCCGCCCCGTGGGATGCGCCTTCACGAATGCTTCAAATGGATACCTCATACGACTCCATAGGACCACGAGCGGCCCACCTAGACCCCAAAACGTCTATTCCCATACCCTTTTCCCACAATTCCCTGTCTGCGCATGCGCAGAATGTTGACAACAACCCAGACACTAGTCCAGGCAGATGCCCCCTCACATAGGCTTCACATTGATACCTCACTTGACCCAATCGGCCCACTATGGGCTTACCTAGATCCCAACACGTCTATCTCCATACCCTTTTCCCACAATTCCCTGTCTGCGCATGCGCAGAATGTTGACAACGGCCGAGACACTAGTCCAGGCGGATGCCCCCTCACATGGGTTTCACATTGATACCTCACACGACCTAATCGGACAACTAGTGGCCCATGTCAATCCCAAAACGTGTATTTCCATACGCTTTTCCCACAATTCCCTGTCTGCACATGCGTAGAATGGTGACAACCACCGAGCCACTAGTTCAGGCGGATGCCCCCTCACATAGGCTTCACACTGATACCTCACTCGACTCCATCGGCCCATTAGGGGCTCCCCTAGGTCCCAAAACGTCTATTTCCATACCCTTTTCCCATAATTCCCTGTCTGCGCATGCGCAGAATGATGAGACCGCCCGAGCCACTAGTCCAGTCAGATGCCCCCTCACATAGGCTTCATATTGATACCTCACTCAACTCCATCGGACCATTAGTGGCTCACCTAGATCCCAAAACGTTTATTTCCGTACCCTTTTCCCACAATTCCCTGTCTGCGCATGCGCGGAATGTTGAACACGGACGATACACTAGTCCAGGCAGATGCTCCTTCACGACTGCTTTACATTGATACCTCATACAACTCCATCGGCTCATTAGGGGCTCACCTAGATCCCAAAACGTCTATTTACATACTCTTGGTCTACTGCGCATGCGCAGAATGACGTCAGTTCCACGTGTCGCCCGCCCCGTGGGATGCGCCTTCACGAATGCTTCAAATGGGTACCGCATACGACTCCATAGGACCACGAGTGGCCCACCTAAACCCCAAAACGTCTATTTCCGTACCCTTTTCCCACAATTCCCTGTTTGCGCATGCGCAGAATGGTGACAACGGCCGAGACACTAGTCCAGTCAGATGCCCCCTCACCTATGCTTCACATTGATACCTCGTACAACTCAAGGTAAGGTAAGGTAAGGTATGACAGCAAGGTAATTCTTCTTACCTTTCTACTAACTGATATCTATAGTATCACCCTGCTGGACGTCACCATTTCTCCAAACGAGGATATAATATTTGCTTGTTGATCGCACCCACTCGCCTCTACAGAGTTAATCGTATCCGGAATTGAATATCTGGCGGACCAAAATCCACACTTTTTCGAGAGCGAAATTTTACAAAAAACGATTTTTTCGCCATTTTAAATTGTCCTTTGGACGGGAAACACTTTAACACACATAAAAAGAAAATCATTTCATACGTTTTCGCTGGGTTGCGGGTAGAATTTGACACATTTTCATATATTTTATAGAGTTTTTCAGAAAAATTGAAGAAGGGTTACGGAGGATTGCACGTCTTTCCTTTTCAATTTCAATAGCTCACAAGTCTCCTGAAATAAGGGCTCGAGTGTGCCCATTTAGAAAATATATACTTTTACAAGGTTTTTGTTAAAGATTTTACATCTATTTATGACCGAAGATCCGAACCCATGCCTGTTTTTAGCCGTACATCATTTAGGTGTGGAATGCACCCCTAGGTTTTGTAAAGCTTCCAGCTTTCATTTCCGATATCGGAAATTCGGTGACAATTTCCGATATGGGAAATTCTATTTCCGATATCGAAAATTGTCACTGAATTTCCGATATCGCAAATTCTAATTCCCGATATCGGAAATTCTATTTCCGATATCGGGAATTGCAATTTCAGATATCGGGAATTGCAATTTCCGATATCGGAAATTAGAATTTCCGATATCGGGAATTGAATTCCCGATATCGGAAATTCGGAATAAAAAGCACTTTGGCTTGCCATAAGATTCTGGTATCTTTGTGTACTTCCAGATATATGTTCTAACATTCCTGAATCTGATGATGTCACTATTGAAGCGTTGTGCCATGATGTGACCAATTCGAGTTTGCAGTGTGTTATCATTGACTGGAGTTTTTGCATTAGTGATCTCATTTGATTGAGGTTATGTCTTAGTTACGCATAATTATGTCTATATAATGTCCTTTACTAAAAGATTATTTCCATAATTTGATGCATGAGTAGGCTTATCTTGGAACAATACTTCACCTTAAATTGTGCTTCGGTCTAATCTGTGCCACCCACTTATTACGGTTAATAACGAACGAAGTTCGGGACCGCGAAGCGGTCCCTAACGGAGTTCGTTAAATAGGTAACATACATGCATTACGTGAGACAAAATACAGATACAGAACTTAATCACAAACCAGTGTAAATCCATGTAAAGACAGACAATCACCGTAGTCTATCATGTTCAGATTTCATCGTTTGCGTGGGCGTATTTTGCGGGGGCTGCCATATTGGATTTGAGGCAGTGTGGGTAATAGCTAAAATTAGAACAGTATCGAAATTTAATCTAAAAATATTTGCTATAGATTTGAAACAAAAAAAGGATAATATGTTAATAAATTCAAGGATGAATTCCCTTCCGATTCCCTTCCGACTGATAGAATATTTAGCGAAAACGCCCGAGTGTCGTCTGCACTTCGCGCACGCCATTCGCAACTTCTCGGGGATCTCCGGTTTGAGATGTCCCTCGAAGCAACCACCTCGCTGGGGGTCTAATAACACCCCAGCCACCAGTCAGATTTTTGGACCGGATTCGGGGCCTTCGCGCACATCGCCGGAAGTGACATCATATATAGTAAAATAGATGTTTAACGAAAATTTTGATTACTTTTCAAGTCTGCATAATACCTCCGTTGACCTAGCGTTAAAAAAAATTATCTGGAGATAATTTTCCCTGTTTATCTGGACAGAGCATATGAAAAGTAGTTCGCTCATGTGCAACACTAAAGGAGGAGTTTGGTCGGATTCAAACTGAACCGTGCGTTGGTTGGTTTCCCCTATACGTCATAGCAACGTAGTAAAGGTCAACTTCCGCTATTGGAGGCAGGGATGTTATTGGAGCCTGCGAAATGGAGCATGCGCTGTGGGGAGGTTGCCCTCGAAGGCCATTGACGCCATATTGGACTAGAGCGTGGTCACGTGTGTTTCGGTGTCAGGGAACTGTCAGTGACGTCACGGGAATTATATCTTGCCAATACGTGGCGTGTGTACCATTTAAACTGATGGTTTTAAACAGTTTTTAGAATATCTGACGTAAATCAGAGACTCGCAGGGAAATATTTGCTGGTCGGGGATTAAGGCTTCCGCGAGAGTGATTGGGCTTCGGAGCCACGTCACATCTGGAGATTCATAGGAAATTCATGTTGTCGTCCCCCGAGCGTAGAATCAGTCCCCTTCGTAGATTTCCGCTCGGGAGTTCCGAATGCGCGCACGCAAATGGTTACAGGTTGAGAATGCGGTCAGACCTCTTTTTCGCGAAAATGGCACTTCACATCAGTGCAGAAATTTCATAAAATTTAGTTCTACGGCAAGAAAAAGCTGTATAACGTGTCCATCTATAACAAGCTTATTTATTAGGCTTTGAAGATCTGATGTTTCGTAAAGAGATAATCGGTTGTTCATTTAAAAAATGAACATTTGCCACGGAATTGTGACCTTACGCCGTAGCAAAATCAAGCCATTCAAGTTCTGTCGCTGACGTCCGCGTGATAAATTAGGTCATCCAAAGTTCGCAAAGAAAAGGGAGAAGGGGGTCACACAACAAGCTGATTATCAATAGGGGATTTTAATTATAACAGGCAAGAAATCATTTCCAAGTAAACGGTGACACTGCGATTGTCTGAACTGTCAGATATCATCCATTCACTTCAGATTATGGCCTAGATTTAGACATTAAATTAATAGGTACGGACAACCAAGATGCAAGCAAAGTTCATAAAACAAACACTTTCATCAAGCTATAGTTTATTGCAGATTTTATTGTGTTTAGATCCGTACACTTCTGAGGGGTCAATTCATGAATAGCTTTGAAGTCAAACAGCAAAATTTTACCAAGAACTCAAACAACTTATAAAACGAAATTTTAGAAAGTCAGATTCCTCATATTTAGACATGCATCCCCCCTTCCCCCCCTTCCTATATATTTTTGTACTATGAGTTCGTACAAATGTTTAACAAAATTGAAATATTGACAAAAACAAATTTGGGGCATTTCTCTATTATTATTCATTATTTTCTATAATTCGGCATGATAAAACAATAGCTACGGTACCGGTAGTATACATCCTATACGTTAACAACTATTACGTAGTCATAAGTAAATAAATATTTTGATCCATACGATAGAATAGAATAGATGTTTATTTGCTAATTAGAACCTACATGAATGAAAAAAAACAACACCTACATGAGGCGAACAATCAATAATGTAACATACACTTGCGCAATTCAATGGAATTCTTTATTAGCACAGATATGCTGAGATGAATTATGCATGTCAAAATAGTGCCCTGTTGAAGAGAAAGTAATTCATGGCAAAACCCAAGATATCTATTACAATATTTTCATGGCAAAACCCAAGATATCTATTACAATATTTTACTAAATTATACAAATCTTGTTGAAAGTATCTTAAAATATTTCAGTGTGTTACACATTTGTAGTTATAATACAAAAAAAAGGGGGGGAGGGGGAGTGGGGAATGTCCACAGAGGGAAATGTTTGAAGGAGGAAATATCTAGGGAAATGTCTACAGGGGTAAATGTCCTCAAGGTGGAATGTCCTGGCTTCATAAGCTATCAAGCTTGTTTTTCATTTGTTTACAATAATTTGATTATATGTAACTATAAACATCGCAGTATTTCTGTTCATTATATAATAATATCTCTCTTCGAACAGTTTGGCATTCTTAATTTTTCATTCAAGGATGAAATTAAAATAATTCTATCAGTTTCATTCCTCAAATTAATTTATAATGAAGAAGCATCCCAATATCTTGTGGTTTATATATTCGATCAACATACTTTATCCCAGATCCGATCCAGAGTATCAATTCTGATCGACTGTATTTTCGGACCTTGAAATGTGTGAAACATATGCTATATGGTATAGGCAGTCTGCTATGTCAGATAAAGAACAATACGTTTCCCGATTGATCAAATATTCAACGCATCATCCACAACCACAGCAATTCCGAACTTTTGGGTTGCCAGTATTTCATCAGAAATCACCAAGCCACAAACGACCAGGAAAATGAAAAGAACTCGCACTAGGCTGCGCCTATATGTATATAATTTTCAATGTCCCTTCTAAGCTTCCGTAATATAACAGTGACTATATATGGTTTGCGAAAAAAAAAAATGATACGAAAAAGGCAAAGTCAGAAGCGAACAAAAGAAGTATACTTCGTTCGTTTCTAGGCTTTGCCTATTTCATATTAATAAGTGCGCCATAGAGATGTTCGAGTTACCACCAGGGAAATGTATTTGTCGTCGGCATAGCGGTGAGGGAAGGGAGACGCTATGAAATTATGTTAGCTATCGTGGATACATACACCGAGTTGCATATATGTGGTTAACAAAAATGGAACTGTACCTGGAAAACTGTCTCAAATATAGAACAGACACAAACGGTCGGAAATCGTTATCACATAACACGCTTTTAGGCGGGCTATACAACTTAATAATCAAAGTTTCAGCACTAATCGAAATACTCTTCAACAACGTACAACAACACTCGGTTCACTAATAACCGACCCGCAAGAATACATACCTGAAGTTTCAGATCTCCAACGTTCGTGTAGTTTCCAACTATGTATATGTGTACCTTGTACTGACCCGTGACGCTCAGTTAATACTAATAATTAAACATAAGACAAATCTCAAATGATAACACCTTTGTTCGTTCTGGTACAACGCGCCACAACAAATTATGGTCATTATAATTTCTTCACTAAGGAGGCGTTCGGAACTTGGACTGATCCTTCCTGAAACGCACTAACTCATTTCGATTTAAGAAGCTTTCAAATATTATATTTCATTCAGAAGTCGACAAATGCTTGTAAATTAACGGTGTCTATATAACTATAACGGTAACTGCAATGTTTGATAATATAAAAAATATATAATTCGCCATGCAAGAAGAGATATATATTTGGTCGAGTTTAAGGATGGACAGCTTTTTCTTTTGACATGTCCAAAGGAGATGATACGATAAGGCGGTATTTTGGCCTGCATGTATACGTGGTGCTGCTGAAATTGAAAAAAAAAATAGAATGTCCTAGAAAATAATTGTGTTTTAATGGAACGACGTGAGAAAATAGATGTACATACTTTGCGAAAGTCTGGCTCGATTGCGTTATGATTATAGTTATAATGGTTACATGTATGTCTAAATTCATTTCATAACTATGATCATAATGCAATTGGTCTAGAACCTTCACATATTGCGCACATGGACTTTCTCTTGTCGCTCCATTATACACAATGATTTTTAGGACATTTTTTTCTCGATTTCAACGGCACCAACCGTAGGCTAAAATGACGCCTTATCATACCAACTCCTTTCCAAAAACGCCCCTCTGACTTTGACAATGAACAAATAATCAATAATCTTATAACAGTATCAGAGTTCTGCCGTATGATTTCCCATGACTGAAATAAGGTCATAAACAACGCCGGAAATAGACCAGAAACATTACATTCACTCACCCCATTCCCAACTATCGTAGCGTATGGTCTGTCCGTGTTCGAAAGCCACCAATAGTACTAGTTCCAAACACTTACTTACACTCTGAATGTGGCAGAGAACAAAATGAATCAAGACCTATCAACTACGCAGCCATGTCTTGTTCTTCGCCGCTCAGACATGGCGACATACAAGGACAGAATGCGACACGTTAAGTTATGCCCTTGGACTAAATATAGAATCTCTTCTCTTATAGAATCTGTTCGTTCATCCACATACTCACTGCAAACTTGGTCCCACGTGTAAGATTTCGCGCGGTAAAAATCTCTGTTCATTTACGAGATTATTACATTTGTTTTTACGTTTGGCACAATCAAAACATGCCAGGTTTTCTTTTTAAAGTGTCTCTAGTTGTATCTCAGTCATGTTTGTATTCTAGCTGTTTGTGTGGACATCTTGAAACGCTTGACCACGCGGTCCTATCATCGACTTGAGCGGTATTATATACAAACATTGGAGAACGATGATGTAATAGCCCTATTAAGTCATCTAGTGAAAAGTGATGAACTAGGTGACCGTTAGAAAAAAAAACACTATTTCTCATGTATGTATGCTCTACAGTATATGTTTTTTTTTCTAATATTGAGATATGTCTGACGTTAAGAGATTATACGTGTCACATGTTCATACCGAAACTTTCCATTAGATCAAAATTACATGCCTGGCTTCAGAAATCGAATAGTTATAATACAAAACCCAGTTTAAATGTACTTAGCCACTGGAACAAAGATGGAACTACTTTTTTTCTACGACCGTTCCTGACGCAATAAAAGTTCGTCCTCATGTAATGCCGAATGGATTTTTGACCCAGAACGATCAGTTAGGAATGCAGCGTACAAAGAATTTAGAAATTAATACTATTGTTAATAGAATCACCCGGAAAGGTAGATATGGCAACAGAATATACTGAGGCGTCTGCGGGCAAACAGGGTGTACATCATATGCGTTATTGGGCCATCACAGGCTCATTCTTCGATACAATTCACAAAATAATTAAGGACATGACTTGGTGCAATGTATCATGTACTAAAATCTCCAACGAGAATCACAAATACGACACCTCAAATTTGATGATTAATTGTCTGTGAAGAAGATGGGTTGCGTCAATGCTTGAACCATACCAGATTTGGGTGACTATCAAACTGTCTAGCCTATTTTCGAACGGACAAATAAATGGAGTGACTGCGTAGCTCAACTGAAGAGCCTTTTTGAGCCCAATTGCAAGTCCACCCTAGCAGCAGATACTGGGTAAATTTCAAATGAGAGAGCAATGTGCAGGTAAAATCACCAACATCACCATTCGCAAAAATGGTTGTTTCTTGAATCTGACAAACTGAATGAACCAGTCACTCAAGAGACGCGCACGTTTCCGGTTTGAACTCTCCTAAATCGTCGCCTGGTTCTATCAGTCTGAAAACTGCAATCTCGAAGGCTTCAGTTCGCTGTCAGTCCGCAAAGTCTGCCATACTGTACTTCCATATTTGACTGCTGGAGGTTTCAAGCGACTGACCAATAGCAATTAAAGTTGGTTTGAGAATAGGCGACCCATTAGCTCTGTGAACGGATAAAATGGACAGTGAACTTGTTTTTTGAATCGGCCTGCAAAGGTGTAAAAGTACACAGATTTAATAATTTGACGACGGGAATATATGGAACGACATTTCTAGAACATACCGTTTATTTCTCGTTTCACCCAAAGTACGTTTGGCATCATGGTGTGTATATATATGTATGGGGTTATGCATGAGACCCCATATTTAGACAACTCACCCTAAATCCATCTACCACCATCCCCACTCTTTTTGTAGGGGCCTGTGACTAGCAGGAAGACCGACATCCAAGGAGGAAATGACTATAGGACCTATTTGTTATAAAAGTCGCTTGTGAGGCCATGATTGTAAACATGTTTGTTGCGGAAACAAGACCTCCAACTAAAACTTGAGCCGGTAGATAGGGAAGTGTTTATTTTTATTCAGGGTGGGGTAATGTACCAGAAAAATTGTTTTTCTTGAAATGACATTTTGATGCGTAGTTACCAGAAACAAAGAGGAGTGGTCGATGGAGTGAAATTTCCCACTATATATCTTAGGACCAGGATCTACCAGAAAATATAAAAAAAAAAACATAAAGAAATATGTCCGCTCTGGTTACGTCACAGTGACATATACTAAAACTGCGTATTTGTTCTATCATGTGGTTAGACTTTTAGATTTTTTTTTAATAATGCTATTTTCTCTAAAACAAATACATAATGGATTAGGAAATAATTTCCCATAGTGAAATAAAATAATTCTCTTGAAAATACTGGTACACATGCGGTTAGGCGGCGCGCGCCATACCTATAGGCAATGTTTTGTCGTGCTTGCTCAATGTTTGAGTCAAACTGATCCCTGGCCAAACGTCCACAGTGCTGATGAGTATGATGAGTAGGGGTCGAAATATTCTCTACCGAATAAAAATAGATTTCCCCAGCAAAGATCCGCATGCATCATGAACGCGGCCAAAATCCTCAGGGTGTAATGATGCATAAAATAAAGTTACTCAATATAAAAATATCGCACTAAATATACTGGTACACTAAAGACTAGAATAAATATACACAAATGTTTAGTAAACAAGGTTTAGTGAAAGCTCGTGTCAAACACGGGAGAAGAGCATTTCCTCCGAATACATGTTTAACAAATAATCTGGCGCTGATGAGTATGATGAGTACGGGTCGACTTCTGCTTTACGGAATCAAAATAGATTCGCCAGCAAAGATCAACTTGCACTAGGAACGCCTGCTGCCAAGACCCTCAGGGTGTAGTGATGCATAAAATAAAGTTACTCAATATAACAATATCGCATTAAATGTACTGGTAAACTAAAGACTAGAATATATATATACACGCATGTTTGGTAAACAAGGTTGAAACACGGAAGAAGATCAATTCTCCCGAATGCATGTTTAACACATAATTTGGTACTCACAGGGTTTTAGATCTCCCCATTTTGAGCACACCCTCTGTTAGGTGTGGGAATTTCGTCTTATGATGAGACAGATTGGGGCACTTCTTATGGTTTGCGGCGACATTGAGTCAAATTCCGATCCTTACTCCGATATTCATGACCTCAGAATTCTTCATCTCAATATTCATAGTATACGTACAAAGCTATCATATGTGGAAGATATCGCAGAAGATTTTGATATACTGTGCTTCACTGAAACAAATTTGGACGATTCTATCACTGACGAACTATTGCTTATAGAAGGCTTTGAAAAACCCCATCGTAAAGACAGGAACCCTCACATATTATCGCCGTGGGGCGGTATCCTGATTTATACATCTATGCAGTTGAAGCGTACTAGACGAGCAGAGCTAGAGATTAGTAATTTCCAAACTATGTTTATAAATATACAAATCAAGGGAAATAATATCCTTCTAAACTTCTCCTACATAGTACCCAACAGCCCAATTCGAGTATATGATTCATTCGAGAATATGATCGTAAATGCTCAAAATGCATGCTCACACCTTATAATAACAGGGAACCTAAACGACGATCTTTTATACAATAATTCCCGCTATTTATCCCGAGGTGTAATGTAAATAATATCATAACTGAACCAAACCGAGTTACTGCACACTCTGCTACCCTATTAGACCCGATTATCGCCAGTGAAGAAATTAAAGTTCAGGATTGCGGTGTTATAAATGTTAATGGGGAAGTAAGTGATCATAGAGCTACATATGCTGAATTGCTGGTCAGACATAATATCCAACATGCCTACACAAGACAAGTTTGGCTATATAAAGCTAGTGACTATGTTAAATTCAATACTTTAATATCGGAAATTGATTGGGAAGCTTTCTTCGATACATGTACAAATATTGATGAGGCTGGTGTAAGATTTACAGATATATTTATTGACATTACGTGATAGACTAAAGAAGGCAGCCGTGAGATCTGGGAAACTTGCTGACTGGAACAAGTACAAAACTACAAGAAATAAAGTTAACAATATGAAAAAATACGCTCAGCTGAACTACTTTAATAACCTTGAAAACACACTTGAAATGTCCAAAACAAATGACCCAAAATTCTACTGGAAAACATTGAAAACCTTCATGAATGGCACATCTGCAGCGGATATACCGCCACTGAAATACCAGAATAGTACAGGGGAAAATGCGCTTCACTAATTTCGAAAAAGCAAATGCATTGAACGATTACTTCTCTTCGGTATCCACAATTGATGACATTGCGACTGCTTTACCACCTTTTTCATATAAGTGTGATAATCGACTTGACACTTTGCTCATTACAGAAGAAGAAATATTCAATATTATCCAGAACATTGACGCTAACAAAGCAGTGGGGCAAGATAAAATCAGTCACAGAATGTTGAAGGGGGTGGGTCGATCAGTTAGCAACCCATTGAAACATTTATTTAATATGTCACGGTCAAGTAAAAAGGTTCCTGACTGCTGGAAAAGTGCCAAAGTATTGCCAATTTTCAACAAAATCGATAGACATCAACCAAGTAATTATCGACCAATCTCCTTGCTTAGTTGTGTGGGGAAAATAATGGAACGTATTGTGTTCAAAAATTTATATAACCATTTTCACTCGAATAGACTATTCTATAAATTTCAATCAGGATTTCTTCCTGGTCACTCTACTGTCTTCCAACTTATCGAATATATCATAGTCTATGTGAATCAATGGACGAAGGTGCACATTTATGCGTCGTTGTTTTTTGTGACATATCAAAGGCATTTGATACTGTCTGGCATAATGGCCTACTCTTTAAACTACAACAATATGGCATAGAGGGTGCAGTACTCGAATGGCTTCAAAGTTATCTTAGTGGCAGATCCCAGAGTGTATCTGTTGAGAATACGTCTTCAAATATTCGTACCACTAATGCTGGAGTTCCTCAAGGCTCGGTATTAGGTCCCCTGTTATTCCTTATATATATTAATCATATAGCGGACAAAATTTGCTGACGACTCGTCTCTGCATTGCAAATCTGTAGACATTACCGAAATTGAACTGACTATGAATCATGACATGAAAGTCTTACTCGAATGGTTCACGCAATGGCTCTTACAGTTTAACGCCCTCAAAACAATTTTACTTTTATTCAGTAATAGAAATTGGCTAAACCAACCTGAAATTTTTTTTGCCGCAACTTTACTACAAGTATCAAATTTCCATCGACACCTGGGTGTATTCTTCCAAGATGATTGTAAATGGGGAACTCATATCGATCATATTATTGAAACAGCCACTAAGCGAATTGGATTAATGCGAAAACTTAAGCTCAAGCTTAGCAGAAATGCTTTAGCACAGGTCTATCTGAGCTTTGTGAGACCAATCATGGAATATGCCTCGGTTATTTGGGACGGGTGTTCATTAACCGATTCAGAAAAATTAGAAAAAAATCCTATTATCCGCCAGGCGAATCGTCACTGGCCTGCCAATGTTCGCAAGAAGAGAGGCAATCTATTCCGAAACTGGATGGGAAACATTGAAAGTTGGAAGGCAAAAAAATTAAAATGAAAATTATGCAAAAAATTTATAACGACGAGGCTCCGGAATATGTTTGCAAATTGATCACGCCCTTAGTTGGGGAGGTGACGCCTTATAACCTGAGAAATAATCTTAGCTACGTGATCCCCAAATAATCTTAGCTACGTGATCCCCAGAACCAGACTCAACATCTTTAAAAAGTATTTCATCGCTTCAACTACAAAATGTATACAACTTTGGAGCAGTACTGATACTGAAACAAGAAATAGAGCAGAAGGTAGACAACTTAAATCTGTTCCGAAATACTATTCTGTGGGAACTAGAAAACTCAATATAATACAAACACAGATGAGACATAACTGCATAACTCTGACTTGTCTCGGTTTAATATGGTCGCTAATGCGGATTGTGAATGTGGAGACCGCTCAGAGGATGCCCAACATTTTTTCTTCGATTGTCACAAATATCAAGAAATTAGGGATGTAATGGTTGATAACCTACCAACTCAATTTCTACCCGGGACATACTTTGGGGGAACGATTCATTGTCGCCTGAAATCAATGTTAAAATATTCCAAGCCGTTCAAAAATTCATAGGAGATAGTGGAAGATTTGACTGAGTTGATCACGGATACTGGAGTCGAACACATGCTCGAGCGTGTATGGTTATTCTACGGCATATCACCCCCATCACCTCTTTCATCTCCATTTTTTTCTTCTACCAGAAACACCATTTACAGTGTAACATGTACCGGTAAACCCCTACAAGTCTAATATTATTTATCTACTTGTATTCTATTTTATACATAAACTGTCCAGCTGCCTAATTATTGCTATGTAGGGAGAGTGGTTCATAAGTTGCAATAACTTGTCCACAATCCCACTGCCTATTAAGGACAATAAAATAAGTTTAAAACAAACAGATGGGAGCACACACTCCTGGGGGATTAGCGATCGGGAATCATCCCTACTCTGAGAAGGGATTTCTTTACCAATGGGCGAAACCCAGTGTGAGGCAACACCAACTTGATTTTGTGCTTCACGGGCCTGCAGACGTTTAAAAATTGAATATCAGAACAAAAAAAATTATTTTTAGAGATAAAGATGTCAACCCTTTTTTATTGGGGCTGTAGTATTCTATCTGAGACAATGCCGGCAAATAAAAATGCCACACAACAAAAATCACGATAATTTTTCACTGGAAGTCAACGAATTTTTGTTGTTGTAAAATGCTGATAATAGTACTTCGGCAATAACGACATTCACCATAAATCGGGAACCTTCATTGGTGTGGTCGATCACTGTGTCATGGTACTCATATTCCGTGGCAAGTCAGAGCTTAGAAATGGTGGATGTTTCACCAGCTCAGCTGATGCGGCATGATTTGAAGTCACTGTTGAAGCATGAGGCTGTTGCAACACACGCAAACTTTGGTAGATTGCCCTGGGAGACCACAGCCACAACGATGATGATAATGATGATGAGTTCATGTTATATCATAATATATAGTATATAACTTTGGAGAAAATATGTTTTCAACTGGTATATGCTTCTAGTCAGTCACCAACTGCACACGTATTATGAATTTGGAGAGCCTCTCTTCACTCCTTTGCAAATTATTGCTAATGCTAAATTTAAACTTGATAACACCGGTGAAGGTGATTCATCTTCATTAGGCTACCGATCCATCATCAGCTGCATATGTGGTGTGACAAGAGAGATTCAAATAAATTCTGGGCATCTCCACATAAAAAAATGAGCATTAACCGAGTGATAATTCGTGATTTTACCCATTGACAAAATTGGCCAGAATGCATCTTCAGACATATGGAAGATTAAAGAAATGTAATTGAGATAGCCATACCAATGAACAGGATTAAATTATTCTATCAGTGTTGGAGAGAGAAGTAGCACTGATTCTGGAAAGGAAGTGTTTAATTTGTTGATATAAGCAGTCTACTACTCCCCTTATGTAAAGAGCATTATGCAATAAGTCAACCAGTTCAGATTTTATTATCTGCATGGTCAACATACAGGAATACAATATGCATGCCTGCAAGGTACAAGGAAATATCAGTGTTACATTCCTTGCAATTCTCCATACGGTATCACATCAGACTGATGCCAGCATATATTCCCTGACTGCATTTTAGTTAAGAGTGTAAGCAGGGTATGTTGTAACATAGATTTTGATATAATTAGCTGTCAATAGCACCATTGCTACGTCTATGCCAGCGTTATCAGCATCAACGTCCTTTCAATCTATTTTTAAACCTAACGTTAACCAAATTATGAATTTTGAAAAAAGAATGGATAATGAAATATAAATGAAGTATTACGTTGATGGCCCGCAAAATCCGTATGGGAGGTAGCCCTAAAACTACAATTTCAAAAAAAAAAAAAAAATTATCCTTGGAAATCCTTGGTCTGTGTAACAAGATCACAATAATAAACTTCATGAAGAGTCAATAAATTGTGCTATATAAGTTCACTGCCTATGGTGCTAGCCAATGATGAACAAATATCACGAAACTACATGATGAAACAAAATTCCCAGATCTGACCTGGGCAATGTAGATAATGGACTTAAGTCATGAGAATTTCACGTATTAAAAAAAAAGGTCATTGGCTTACAAGGGATGTGAATTACAACACTGTGAATGTTATATTCATGTTAAGTAAACTAGAATTACTTTCGCTGATTCAAGAAAGTAAATTTCCATTTTTGTAAACAAAAAAAATCTTAATCTGAGATGCAAAAATGCACTTCCATAATTTCGTCAACACCACCAAAATCTTAGAAGTCCTTTGCCTATCTTGCAAGATCATTTTACCAAAAATTCAAGGAAATGAAACAAGTTATGGTACAGAGGTTTACGTGCATTCATTTCCATAGCGCCACCAAGTGATGACCAAAATGCCGCGAAAACAAGCAGGTGAAATCTAAAGCCCTAGGAAGATGGCACATAAGAGTTCAATGGAAAACTAGAGCTAAAAGCAGAGGGCTTTAATGAGATCTGGTAGCTGGGTTATTGGGGGATAAGTTTGTAATGCAATAAACGCACAATTATATATTTAATTTCAAGTTAGGCACAGGTGGCACCAGGCGGGTGGTTCTACAGTAAGGGCCAGTTTCAAGTGGCAGTACTACGAATTTTTCAATCCAACATTTCAGCCTTTTCGGGGGTATGATTTGTTACGAAGGAGTTTTTTTCTTGACAATAATGATATTTTAAGCGATTGATGGAAAACATTTCTTGGAAAACGGTCAGTTTTGAATTGATCTAGTTAATCCTCTGTCATCTACGTTACAACATAATATATATTTCCCAATGATATTCCTATTGCAAAATGTCACACAATACATACAATCCTCTATTCATAGACCGCGATTCGATTACTTCCAAAATAATACTCTTTGTTTACTCCTGAACAGCAAAGAAACAAACCAATCATATTTTCAATCTTTCTTATCAATGTGGATACATGTAGAATAATATATGTACTTTTCTATATCAGTTTGAGATTGATTATCATATAACATCGTCAAAAATGTCTCTCGTGACATCCGTGATGTAGATGACCGACTGTGACGTAGATGACCATTTTCCACATT
>JAVTVY010057067.1:0-29942 GCA_036873755.1 Hanleya hanleyi | reverse complement strand
AAATTAAACAATTTTATTAATATTCCACAAATGGATATCATAACTTGATGTTTAGAATTTAAGGGTGGAATTGGGACAATCAATTCATATTTGAATATTGTATTTAATTCTAAACCTGTTCAGAACTGAACCCGAGATAAAAATTAGAGTTTGAACCTGGGTTTTAAAACTGGAATTGAAAATTGAATTTCGGAGGATATTTTGACATTTTTTATTCAAAATTGGAATTATAAAATGCGAATTGTAACTCGGAATAAAATTGAGATGCACATTAACTTGGACGTGCATATGGAAGTGGGTGCATTCCAAATAGTACACCGGTACCATGATTCGAGCTACTTGAATATGAGGTTATGGGGTAGGGTACCATGGTGTAACTAAGTATAGAACTAAGGGATCGGGAGTAAGGAGAATGCCCCAGAATAGATTCATTTGTAGTCTGGTCACGTGGTGTAATAATATTATTGGATGATGCTTCACTGGGCTTTATAGTGGAACAGAAGGCAGGGCTAAGAGGTGCATTCTGTTACGACTGCACTAACGTGTATATAAGCATATTCGATGAAAAACAGGGATTCAATGTAAAATTGATTCAAATTGGAACTTAGTCATGGGAATTAGTTCATACATACATGTACACTAACGAAGCCCATTCTATACAAGAGTGTGTGAATTTGCAAACATAGGATCCCGAGTAAATGTTCATGTTTATGATGTAGTATCCTGAAGACCTGAACAGACCATGTCTTTGAGCAGCAGCAACTTCAGTGAAAAATATGGAGCCATCCACATACAATACATGTATCATTGGAAGTGACGGCGAACTTGGCTTTTCAATCAAGGGAGATCATTTTCTGCATTATTTGAAATAAATGTACTCAGACAATCATTTCTAAAAACAGTTTGATCCTACCAATGTAAACGAATGCCAATTTCTTCAGCCTGATGTCCAAAACAATTTCAACACACCTTCTCCTAAAGCTTTGTGGGCTCTTGAACTTGAACACACTCCACAACTTCATTGATGACATAGAATCAAGTAGATAAGGCTCCATATAACCACTTTAATGTCATGCTTACACTAATTGAAACACAAGGGGGACATAAATTTAATAGCACCCTGATAATGGCCAGCAGACTGGTAAAACTCCAGAGACTCTATTGCTATATGGCATAACCCAGCATGCCCAGGGATCTACACATACAAGTTCTGATTTTTTTTCAAATTCTGTATGCAAGTCGCACTTTCAGCATTAAACATACATGTATGTATATGTATACTTTGTCAAAAATAAGACCTATTTCTATAAATATGGAGTGAATATTCCATAAACTTTGACAAATTCTTCATACAACTCTTGAATTGAATATTAGTGGCACTGCCATTTTCCATAATTTGAAGTTTAGATTACTGAAGGGTACATGAACGCGTGAATCCCACAGTGAATTTGTGGTTACGTATACATGTACTTTCTTTCACCTTTGACAACAGCATTGGGAATATTTGAAACTATCGATACTTGGATGTGATTTACGGGCTGATTATTTTAAAGATATTTTGATGGAAAGCTTAAGAAAAAATGTTCATGCTGATGTTTACTTTGGTCATAAAATTCATTTTGAGCAACCTCAACAATTAGAAAATCACCAGAACTGTCAATAACTAGATCCAGATCACATCATTCCATGACATATTTATAACCTCCCCTCCCCCCCCCCCTCAAAACTGTTCATGAAAAGTACAAAAGTTATACTGGGACTTAATTGGTCAAGATTTATTAACTTGATAAAATTACATATAAATAGTACGCAGTCACTGATAATGGAAGCTCATGCAATACCGGTACTATTTCTTGCTTCAATAAATTCTCAACAGTGAACAAATATCTTCACTTAAAGACATGTATATAATAGGGAGCAGAGTGATTGTCTCCTGAACTGGAAACACTGCAACTGTTCCCTGATCAGGAGACAAATTTGAAACATTCATTTGTTTCCAGATTTGGAGACACTCCAGAAGAAATTCAAATGTCTCCAGATATGGAAGCATGTCTCCTAAAATGAACCATTGTCTCCTTTTCTGGAGTTGTACCGGACTGGACGATATACATGGTGCAATAAAGACAAGTGATATTACAGTGCTAGACATCACATTGTCAAGTTCCTGTTGCTTCTCAGAAAAAATGGTCGCCTCACTGACAGTGAACTTGGACTGTCGGTCACTAAGAAATTCTGAGATATAACACATTAACCTGCCTCTTATACCCATGTCATACAGTTTGCATATCAACCCCGCTCTCCAAACACGCTAAAAGCAGCTGTCAAAATCCATAATCACCAGAATGGCATATTTTCCCCTATTCCAAGCCTCACATATTTTTTGGGCCAGGCGAATGAGTGCATGTGTGCTTGATCTAAACTTTCTATATGACTCATTAGTGTCTGGAAGAGAGCCATCGCACTCCAATCTCCAGCCACCCTCTCCATGATCTTACCCAAGACACTCTCCAGGTTGATAGATCTATATGCCTTAACAGAATGGTAGTTGTCTTTACCAGGCTTTGGGAGCAGGACCTTGGGGTCCTGTTTAAAGGCAATGGGTAACTTTCCCGAGCTCCAAAATAGCTGCAATATTTTGGTCAGGGTTAGTGCTAACTGTATCCCCCCTTTCTGTATCATAATTGAGAAAATCTTCTCCTCGGGACTAGGTGAGGAGTGCAAGGGGGTAACTCCTATCGCTAGCTGAACTTCTTCAAGAGTAAGGTCAGTGTTCTCAGATGACAGCTGAGCAGGGGCATCCATCTTATCTAAATCCTTGGATACTTCTTGGACCAGCCAATCACCTAGTTCTTCTATGGTGCTATACCAGATGGTATTGTTCTGAACTTCTAAGTTCTCTGAGCCATAAACCCCTACCATCTCTTGTAGGGTGTCTGTATCTTCAGCTGCAAGAGATCCATCAGCCCGTTCAATTGGCTGTATTATGTTCTTAACTTTTGGATTGATAGTTTTGTTGACAACTGGCCAAAATTTCTGTGGATCCCCCGAGTTGAGTTGGTCAATGAGGCTTTTCCAGTGTTTGTCTATCGCCTTATCTACTGCTTCTTTAAACTCTTGTTTGGCTTTCTGTACCAGTCCATAATTGTGTGGGTCATTCCTATACCTGAATCTTTTCTTCCTGGCTCTAAGATTGTTTGCTTTGGCGCCTACATCTGCATTCCACACAGCAAAATTGCTGTGTGGACATACAGTTTTGCGCTTTATGTTCTTATCAGCTAGTTCCAACGGGGTATGGTGCAATTTAGTATATGGTCATTTCCAGCGTGACAGACGGGACAATAGATAGCCACCCTGTGATGTTAACGCAACTCTCTACCAAACTAAGGTTAATAAAAATCTAAGCAAAAACTTATGAGTAGTTAGTGAACTAGTTTACTTTAACTTAAGACAGAAACATTGAAATAATTATTATTAATATTTTCTTTTCAACTGGAATTGACAAATGTGACAGACGGGACAAGCAGGGACCACGCATTTGAAAAAGGAATAGACAAGATTGATTTCTATCTCCTTCTCAAATGAAAATCAACTTTTAATATAAATCAAATGTTAGTGGACTAATCAAGTAATCAGAGTTAGGGTTAACATTTTTTCTATGAAGAAGATTAATTATGGATTTTTGCCACTTAGTGACGTGACAGACGGGACAACTTCGTGACAGACGGGACATTATCTCATGCCCTATAAATTATCTTCCTGTTTCCAGATTTTTTTTAATCATGTATATCAATGCTACAATTAAGATGTTCATTGTGCACTAGTTTACTTCACGTTGTTTGGTTTTAGGTTATATTTTCACAAAATCCGCTGTTATCAGTTCAGTGTCCCGTCTGTCACAATTTAATGTATTTACACATTTGTATGTATTTTGTATTGAACGCAAAACTCAATAATCTATGGCTGCTTTTTGAAGCGTTTTGTGACAGATGGGACAAATATGGAGTTGAAATTTATATCAGCGTATTTGACCAAGAATGAAATAATTAATTGCATCTGGTTGAGAGGTGTTACAGTAGATAAATAATAATGTTTTCACTGCACGAAAATTTTTCAATTAATTTGGTAATAATTACTTTAATTGTAAAATGGTGTTCACTGTGGAACTTAGACATGATGATGATTTAAAAAACAAAGAAACATTTTGTTGAGTTAAGTTTCTATGTCTGGAGGAAAATCATGAATTTGGTATACATTTTAGTAAAAAATGTTTCAGAATTTTATCCATATTTGAGTGCAGATTTTTAAAAACCTGACAGTTGCAGATGACAAAAAACCTACTTTCTTGAAACTTTGATTAATATAGCTTAAATAAAAATCACAATTAAGTATGCTGATGGAAAGTGAAAATTTGTCACCCGTGCAACATTTATGTGGAAATGACCATACACCATCTCTACATCTTTCTCTGTGTCAGATAGAGCCGAGAGCCATTCGCTGAAGACGATGTTTGTCTCGGTTTCCCAATTAGCCCAGTCTGTATTCTGAAAATCCCACTTGCTTTCCCGGAAATTTGTTTGTCGATGACCAATTCTGAAAGTTATCAGTCTATGGTCTGTAGCCAAAAAGACCTCTTCTCTGATCGCCCATTCCGAAGTATCACTATCTATTCCTCCCTGTACCATGGTAAGGTCTATTATGGAGCTGTCCCTTGTTGGTCTGCTATTGTTGACTATATGTAGATTGTGTTTGTGCAAAATGTCCAGAAGTAATGGTCCGAGAAGGTTAACTTTCTTGTTAAACCAGTAGGGGTGCTTGGCATTAAAATCTCCTGTAATGATGAGAGTGTGAGGCTCCCTACTAACTCTATCTAATTGTGTCAAAAAGGCTGCCATAGCTCTAATGTCCTCCGGTTGAATGTAAACTGATCCAATGAGGTAGGAATGCCCATTCGTGTAGACGTTGGTCCACACCGCCTCAACATCCCCTCTAACTAGGTCTGTGCGTTTGACACTCTTGAAGTCCTTACGGACCAAGATGGCACTTTCCCCGCCTTGCCTATATGCTCGCGTCCATTTGTTAACATTCCAGTACTTCAGAGAGCTAGTAAGGTTCCAGTTCGGTTGCCAAATTTCAGTGAGACATAACACATCGATACTTTGTTTTTTGACTACCTGTTCCATTAAAGGAAATGATGTATTAAGTGTCTGGATATTTGCCTGTCCTACCTTCATGATGAATATTTCCTAAGAATAATATAACACAGATGAGAAAACTGAAACTTGACAGCTAGAGACCTAGAACATTTTTCCTTTTCTAAGCTTATTTACAGACATTTAACTAATCTATGTGTTTATCTCAGGCTAAGCGTGAAAGTACAGTAGTGCCTAATACCAGTCTCTAGAGGAGAGCTTATGGCTCAAGGTCCTGTAGAACTGGCATGCCTTGCTGAATGCGGCATGCGGCCCTTCACAATGCACATTTATGTGGACGCTCGCACTTGCCTTTGTGATAAGTCCCACAGTTTTCACAACTGTGCTCTAGATCAAAGTTAGCTGCTATGTGTCCGAAATGCAGCAACTAAGCATCAATTTAGACAGACAAATTCACAACCCGTCTCCAGATTTCACCGTCTTACTCGCCACAACAGCCCCGGTTTTCTCGGACGCCTACAAATCCATTATCAAAATCACAAGCGGAAAACGGACTCCGCAATTACAATGATTACATGCATTCTGTCACCAACACTGAGTTTATATTATAAATATGAGTCAGCCACCAAACATGGAAAAAATATCCGTTAGTTCCGCAATCCACCGCTAGGGGACGAATAGATAACTGTCATCTGGCAAATCAAATATTCTGTTAAATTTTTTTATACATTAAAGCTCTAGAGGGAAAAAATTCTTTTTCCTATGAAACTGGGAATTAAACAGAAGCTTATCTCAGTTAAGCCACCGTGACCTATTATTTCAAGGTGATATACTTTTTATTATGACATAACATGAAAAAAAAAACTAGCTAGGCTTTCCAAATTAATACTATGTATACATCTGGCTATGGTCCAGAGGTGTGCAGAAGATGGCTGACTTTGACCTATTTTATCCAGGTCAGATTATATTTCAAACGATATTTCATGAAGGATTGCATCTACATTGTCCAAACATATACCACATAAGCCCAGGTCTGAATTCTATTGAATATCACTGATCATGGACTATTTTCTAAGGTCAAATCTTATGTCAAGAGTAAGCTCTCCAAACTCATGTTAAATATGTAATCAAGTTAACAAAAGACTAGAAATATGGTCATGCTTTACCAATATCTCTACGCAATTTTCCCCATCAAGTAAGGCCTAAGCAAAAGCTGAGCTGGCTCAACTGGTCATACCTAATTAGAAGAGAGATATCAACCGTTACTTCGATAAACTTGGAGCCATCTCAGATAGCCTATGTGTACCCTAGCTGGTGTGGTACGCGAAATAAAACTCGTGTATGTCTTGGACTGGAAACTTTTTCATACTCATATTATTGGTTATTGGTCATACTCCCAAAAAATGAACGTGGTGTTGTTGTTGCACTGAGATTTTGATACCTTACATGGGCGATTCCAAGTCACATAACTTACATTTTCATTCCCGCTGGGGATGCATTTGTAACATCTACCACAATTAACAGCCATGACTACACCAATAACAGAACAAATCACTAAAATAAAAGTATTTCTTATACTCTGAATGAGTTTTCGAGTAATTTCAATCAAATTAATTAGCATCTTGGCTTAATTAAAAAAGTTTCACGTAAGTTACTCAGAGAATTAGGGCAGTTTTGGTTCATTTGACGTATGTTAATAATTTTCTGATTTGGTTGTAAGAATCTTAAAAGTTCTCACCTATGACGATAGCTTGAACAATGAATTAGTAGGTATGTGTATAGCTACCATCTGTCACTTTGCCATATTTTACCACAAGGGTTGTAAAAATTGTTAACCAGTGTCATGTAAGTTACAAATGTGTATCACGTAAGTTACATGGGATGGGTTTCTGAACTATTTATTCAGGAAATACTTGCATAAATGTTTAGAAATTGAAAAATACAATGTACTTACACAGGACTTGACTGTTATTATTTTCTAATTAATTACCAAACTCATTACCATATTTTCAGTAAAAACATTGGAACTGTTTATGGAATTGGACCCTTTACTTAGTCTGCAAGGACAGTTTAGAACATCTTTTAATATGTATGCTTTTAGTGGCAACAATGTTAGAAATACTTAATAGTTTGATTTGCTTTTGACAAAAAATTCTTCATAGTTTACATGGTTTTGTATATGTAACTTACGTGACAATTTTTGTAACTTACGTGACATGTCACGTAAGTTACACAACTTCACCCCTCTGAAGTTCTATTCAACTATTTGTTCTTTACCAAGTTACGAGGTGTATGTTCCTAGTGGACATGATGTAGTTTCATTGATGGAAGAGGTTTTTTATATGTATTGCCTATATTATCTCTTGACAAAATGACCAATGGAAATTTGTCACATAAGTTACATTGTGATAATCGGATTGAGTATTGAGTGAAAATGACAAAGTCTTCCCAACTTGGCAGATTTGGCAAGTTTGCATGTTAGAATACATCATTGTTAGTTATTAACATCAGAAATAACCAAACTGAGAGGAATACTTCAGATTATACATAATATTTTCAGGCCTACTAGAAAATCACATTTTATGGCTTTCCGAGTTTGCTAGGTGTTTCAATGATATTGTTTTCTAGAATGTGGACAAATCAGTGACAAAAACTTCATTTTGTCTTAGTTCAGGCACTGGTTGATACAAAAAATCAACATATGTCCCAATCCTAGCAGTTTGAAATTTGAGCAACTTTCACTCTCTGTTGTGGAATCGCCCACATGTTGACTTTACATGTATTTCTCTAAGTGCTGTTTGTTTATGTTTGTTTTTTTCTTCACAATAATCTAACCTGCTACATGGGCCTAAAACTGTTGAAAACACACACCAGACTGAATGCAGTTATATTTCAAGTTGTAAGTCACATTCTCTGGGCAACCTCGTGGTGGGACATATAGTATAGTATATATAAAAATACAAATATACCAAACTGACAAATCAGCATGTAATACAAATAATAGAGATTAATAATAATCACAATCGACAACAAAAATAGAATAATTATTTTTACTTGATGTACTCAGTTCTGATATTTTCAACTGAAGAAATGTCAGCTAAAAGTGAAGGGATCTACGTCTCCTCTGAGATAAATAGTTGGGTCGGCTGCCATGTTAAATGTTTTTTCCTAATGTTAGAAACGTTCCTTAAATGCAGTATGAAAATTCTTTGTTCATTTTTCACACTTTATCTTATCAATCTAATCACGATTATATATATATTTTTTTTTTTCTGGAAATATGGTTAACAGATTTTAACTTCAGGTGCTTGGAAAATAATGATCATTTCATTAAGAATAATATAGTCTTCTCTATGCTGTAATAATATAGTCTTCTCTATGCTGTAATAATATAGTCTTCTCTATGCTGTAATAATATAGTCTTCTCTATGCTGTAATAATATAGTCTTCTCTATACTGTAATAATATAGTCTTCTCTATGCTGTAATAATATAGTCTTCTCTATGCTGTAATAATATAGTCTTCTCTATGCTGTAATAATATAGTCTTCTCTATGCTGTAATAATATAGTCTTCTCTATGTTGTAATAATATAGTCTTCTCCATGCTGTAACAATATAGTCTTCTCTATGCTGTAATAATATAGTCTTCTCTATGCTGTAATAATATAGTTTTCTCTATGCTGTAATAATACAGTCTTCTCTATGCTGTAATAATATAGTCTTCTCTATGCTGTAATAATATAGTCTTCTCTATGCTGTAATAATATAGTCTTCTCTATGCTGTAATAATATAGTCTTCTCTATACTGTAATAATATAGTCTTCTCTATGCTGTAATAATATAGCCTTCTCTATGCTGTAATAATATAGTCTTCTCTATGCTGTAATAATATAGTCTTCTCTATACTGTAATAATATAGTCTTCTCTATGCTGTAATAATATAGTCTTCTCTATACTGTAATAATATAGTCTTCTCTATGCTGTAATAATATAGACTTCTCTATGCTGTAATAATATAGTCTTCTCTATGCTGTAATAATATAGTCTTCTCTATACTGTAATAATATAGTCTTCTCTATGCTGTAATAATATAGACTTCTCTATGCTGTAATAATATAGTCTTCTCTATGCTGTAATAATATAGTCTTCTCTATGCTGTAATAATATAGTCTTCTCTATGCTGTAATAATATAGTCTTCTCTATGCTGTAATACTATAGTCTTCTCTATGCTGTAATAATATAGCCTTCTCTATGCTGTAATGATATAGCCTTCTCTATGCTGTAATGATATAGCCTTCTCTATGCTGTAATGATATAGCCTTCTCTATGCTGTAATGATATAGTCTTCTCTATGCTGTAATGATATAGTCTTCTCTATGCTGTAATCATATAGTCTTCTCTATGCTGTAATAATATAGTCTTCTCTATGCTGTAATAATATAGTCTTCTCTATGCTGTAATAATATAGTCTTCTCTATGCTGTAATACTATAGTCTTCTCTATGCTGTATTATTGCTGTAATACTATAGTCTTCTCTATGCTGTAATAATATAGTCTTCTCTATGCTGTAATAATAGTCTTCTCTATGCTGTAATAATATAGTCTTCTCTATGCTGTAATAATATAGTCTTCTCTATGCTGTAATAATATAGTCTTCTCTATGCTGTAATAATATAGTCTTCTCTATGCTGTAATAATATAGTCTTCTCTATGCTGTAATACTATAGTCTTCTCTATGCTGTAATACTATAGTCTTCTCTATGCTGTAATAATATAGTCTTCTCTATGCTGTAATAATATAGTCTTCTCTATGCTGTAATAATATAGTCTTCTCTATGCTGTAATAATATAGTCTTCTCTATGCTGTAATAATATAGTCTTCTCTATGCTGTAATAATATAGTCTTCTCTATGCTGTAATAATATAGTCTTCTCTATGCTGTAATAATATAGTCTTCTCTATGCTGTAATAATATAGTCTTCTCTATGCTGTAATAATATAGTCTTCTCTATGCAAATTCATAGAGCGGTGTCTTGTCTTGGGTACAAGATTTGGTCGTCATATAGTTACATTTCCACCTTGTCTACTCTGGACAAATTTCTCCCTCATTATTGTTCAGGTATTGGGACCAGCCTGGTGAAAACCATCCTGGAGTAGGCCTATATATCACTGCAATCGTTGGAACATTTTATCAAGAAACACACCACAGGAGGATATATGGGAGGGATGAGTTTCTCGTTCATAATTTGCTTAGTCTTCCATTCATTCGAGGTCTTCTTAAGTAATCTTACATGATCCTCCCAAAAATAAATTGCCTCTTAAACTGTATTAAATTTCACTTTGATAAAGTTACACAACTTTCATTGTACATTTATGATATATTTAAAGTGATTCAAACATTTGCTAGAGTTGGGGGAGGGGGCTGAAATCTATATTGGCCATGTTATTGCTGGACTGGTGCTATCTAAGATAGGACTTATAACATTGCAGTCTAAAACACTGTATCATTAACGGACCATGACAACAACAATTAATCAATACAAAGTAAACTCATCCAGCCAACTCCTTCAGCTGAGTAAAAGGCAAGCCTGTATTACTCTATATGTATGTTAAATATAGATATTTTATCATAGCAATAAACTATCTAAATGAACTCTGGTAATTCGAAGGTCGGAGTAGTATAGAGTGAGCATTTCGAGTCAAAAGCGCTTCACTGCGCATGCGCAGAACCTTTTGTGACGTCACAGCGACCTGTTTTGGGGCGGTATTGGGGCGGTGTGCGCATGCGTGTGGCGGGTGGTGGTGGGTTTAAGATGGCGGCTTGTGGTGGGTGGTGGTGGGTTTAAGATGGCGGCTTGTGGTGGGTGGTGGTGGGTTTAAGATGGCGGCTTGTGGTGGGTGGTGGTGGGTTTAAGATGGCGGCTTGTGGTGGGTGGTGGTGGGTTTAAGATGGTGGCTTGTGGTGGGTGGTGGTGGGTTTAAGATGGCGGCTGTGGTGGGTGGTGGTGGGTTTAAGATGGCGGCTTGTGGTGGGTGGTGGTGGGTTTAAGATGGCGGCTGTGGTGGGTGGTGGTGGGTTTAAGATGGCGGCTGTGGTGGGTGGTGGTGGTGGGTTTAAGATGGCGGCTGTGGTGGGTGGTGGTGGTGGGTTTAAGATGGCGGCTGTGGTGGGTGGTGGTGGGTTTAAGATGGCGGATTGTAGAAAAACGTATACAATGTTGGAGAGAATGTATTCATCCGCGGTGATGCGGTCTGGCCGCGGTTTTGGCGGTGATTCGGTCTCGGGAAAAAGCTTCCGCGGAGAAAAAGTAGTCCCTAGATAAAATGGTCGGATGGGGTCGAGTGAGGTATCAAAGTGAAGCTTATGTGAAGGGGCATCTGATGGGCTGGGTGTGGCGTTGAAATATCGGCCTTCTGTGCATGCGCGGTGGCCCAAGGGTATGAAAATAGACGTTTTGGCATCTAGGGGAGCCACTATTGGTCCAGTGGGGTCGAGTGAGGTATCAAAGTGAAGCATTCGTGAAGGGGCATCTAATGAGCTGGGTGTGGGGTTGAACTATCGGCAATCTGCGCATGCGCGGTGGCCCAAGGGTATGGAAATAGCCGTTTTGGAGCTAGGGGAGCTCCTAATGGTCCGATGGGGTCGAGTGAGGTATCAAAGTGAAGCATTCGTGAAGGGGCATCTGATGGTCTGGGTGTGGGATTGAAATATCGGCATTCTGCGCATGCGCGGTGGCCCAAGTGTATGAAAATAGACGTTTTGGAGCTAGGGGAGCCCCTAATGGTCCAATGGGATCGAGTGAAGTATCAAAGTGAAGCATTCGTGAAGGGGCATCTCACTGGACTAGTGGGTTGAAATAGCGTCATTCTGCGCATGCGCGGTGGACCAAGGGTATGGAAATAGACATTTTGGCATCTATGGGAGCCACTATTGGTCCAGTGGGATCATATGAGGTATCAATGTGAAGCATTCGTGAATGGGCTGGGTGTGGGGTTGAACTAGTGGCATTCTGCGCATGCGCGGTGGCCCAAGGGTATGAAAATAGACGTTTTGGCATCTAGGGAAGCCACTAAGGGTCCGATGGGGTCGAGTCAGGTATCAAAGTGAAGCATCCGTGAAGGGGCATCTGATGGGCTGGGTGTGGGGTTGAAATATCGGCATTCTGCGCATGCGTGGTGGCCCAAGGGTATGAACATAGTCGTGTTGGAGCTAGGGGAGCCCCTAATGGTCCGATGGGGTCGAGTGAGGTATCAAAGTGAAGCATTCGTGAAGGGGCATCTGATGGGTTGGATGTACGGTAGGAATATCATGCGCAGACAGCAATGCGGAGCTCTCGGCCAATCAGAAGCGAGTATTTCAAATCCGTCACAGAGCTCTCAGCCAATCAGAAGCGAGTATTTTGACCCGGTGCATTATGGGACATATCCAAGATGGCGGCACGTATGTTCAAGATGGCGGCACATCCGGTGTCGAAAACTGGCCATTTCGTCGGGATGTGGTCACCTAGTGTCGAAAACTGGACCCTGTATGGGTCCCACTAGACGTTTTGGAGCTAGGGGCGCCACTAATGGTCCAATGAACAAGTGTGTGACGTCACTTCCGGTTGGGGTGAATGGGGCGTGACCTCTGGCCATGTCTAGACTTGTCTGTGTCTGTCATGTACTGGGTTTTTCTTCTCTACAATGGCGTTCACGTGGTGTGGTGGGTCTGCGCAAGTGTGTGACGTCACTTCCGGTTTTCACTAAAACGATCTCCAACTTTTCCGGCCCCGGCGGGCCCCGGCCCCCCACCGCAGCGCGCGCGTCAATGTAGGGAGAGGTTAAATCGACAACATAGAACTTATAGTCATCAACTTCATCTATACGTGTTGGACGAGTCTTCACCTCACCGTATACACGTACCTCAATGAAATGCCCGCTCCAAACCTAGACCAAAAACACGTACTTGGTCTGTGGGCTGATTTCATTGGCTCTCTATTTTTACTATAGTGCTCTTGCATTCTAACGATGGGTTACATTTTGGCCCCATCCTACAACACTGATTTCAGTTTCACTGAATCTCCACATTGGGCATTGATGCATTATGAATAAAACACACAAGACAGGGTTTTTTGGTGAGATCTCATTTTGTTTTTTATTCAGTAACAACAACAACGTGAGAACAATCACGTGAAAACTCAAGCCCAGAACAAGGGGCTTGTACATTGAAAGAACTGAAGCCCAGAACAGGGGGCTTTTAAACTTAAACCCAGAACAGCGGGCGTATGTACATTGAAAGAATTCAAGCCCAGAACGGGACTTGTACATTGAAATGATGGGCGGCCCAGTCATAGACGAGTACATCTCGGTCCTCGGCCTTGGGGTACTCGTCAAACATCTGTACGATGGTAGATAAGGGTCTTCCCCGGCATCGATGGTACAGGTAAAACAAGCAATATTGTCCGCACACGCTACTGGTCAGGCTTTGCAACGTTTGACTGTTCCAACACCACGTCTCTGTGCCTTGATCCATGAAGTCTGTTAAATCGGGATGGAGGGGTGGCAGGCCGTACGGGTCAAAGTATTCGCCCTGCTGTTCTGTCAAGTACACGGCCACCCAATGTTCACCGGGCCGATCCATCGGGTCCGTGTTGAGAACGTAAGCAGCAGGATACACACGGTCTAATGGGAACACATCTCGGGCGAACACCCCTTGAAACATCATACGTGTCTCTGGGTCATTCTCCAGCACGGTGGTTATCTGCTCTGTATCCATGTTAGGTGGAGAAGTCACACAGCACGTTGCGCGCCTTGTCCACTTGAATGATGTTGTCAAACTCGGCGTAGCAGATCACATTGACGGTGCTCCGGAGGGCTCGTTGAAAGTGGATTTCCAACCGTAAATTGCCTTGCTTGGCCAGGGCCAGCTGATGGTCGTTCTCTAAGGTGGGGGTCAGATCGAAACAGAACAACGTGTATCCGTTCCCGTAGTCCTCCCGACTGATGAAATTCCCTTCGTCCTGGTTGATTTGACCGGTGGCTGTAAACAGGCTCTGATAGGCTCGAATGAAATTCGCGCGCCCAAAGTTCGGGGTTAAGGCCGTGGCTGGCACCTGTTGTCCATCCACATGCAGGGCCACAAAATTGATGCCGAAATGTTTAAAGTCAAACGGATTCTCTGGGTAGGCTCCAGTGAAACTGGTATTTTCCACACAGGCCAGGATCAATCGCTTGGGTAGTTCCCCCAGGAACAGGTTGTCTTTGTTGGCGCTCATATTTCCAGCAGACACAGAGAATACTTTGGTTTGCACACGTCGGATAGGGTACTGGGCTGGTTTTGTTTCCAAGGTTTTCATGTGTCCCAATTGAACGGCTGGATTCGGTTTCACTTTTCGGACATACAGGACTGCGTCTTCGATGACAATCTTATAGTCAGCTACATGCGCCTCTACGTTAGTGGCCATCAAGACGAAGGTCGGAGGCGCCCGTATCAGTTGGATTTTGATGGGAACCTTGTTCAAGAGGTATCGGTCTTGCATGAACATGTCTGCGTGCAGTCGACCGATCATATCCACCGAGACGCCGTTCGCGGTCAAAGCCTTTCGTTGGCTATATCCCGTATTGTCGTTCTCTGCGCCCATGTGCTCGGCTTTGTCCTGGTAGAATAAAGCGGCTGTCAGTTGAGATTTTTAGCCTCTCGCCCATGCGACAACAGCGTCTCGATGTAGGCTCGATAGGGGTACGTGTTGGTCGAATCACTGATGAGTTTGTCGCTGAGAAATATATCCACCTGTTGAAACATCGAGTGCAGCCAGAGATTCGTCGGGCCCACCGTTGCTTGGTCGACGATTCTGGTGCCATCTCCAATGACGATCTTGGCTTTCACATACAAGTAGGTATGGGCTAAATCCACATAGGTCGTATCCGCATTACTGATGGTGAACTCCATGGGTCCTGTTGCGTTGATGCTGGACAGCGGGAGATGCTCCACCCATAATCCTTGTTCGGCACTGGTCTGTGTGGGCGGCACGGTCCACAAATCAAATTCACTGTTGGTGGAGGGGCAGAACTCGGCGTGGATCAAGGACATGTTTTAAGAAAAGATATCCCGGGTCTTCTTCGATGTGCGTCGTCGCTGGGTCGGTCGTCGACTGGTGCGTGGTCTCGGTGGGGCGGCTCTTTTATTCCCTACGGTGCGTCGTGCTTTGGCCACCAAGACGCCTCCCGCTTCTTTGGCCCGCCGTTTCAAGGCTTCTTTGGGTGCTGTACCTCCCATCACATCACCGGCCACTTGCAGTCCACTGCGTACCGCTTGTTTGCCGATTGCTTTCACCCCACGCGTCACCAAGGGCAGGAACGTTTTGACGATGCTCCCGAGTATGTTCCCCAGTCCATGTCCACGTTGCATACGTGCACCACTAAAAACCGGAAAGCCACCCCCGGCCTGTTGGGCATAATAGTCCATATAGCTGCGTGCATCACACTCGTAAGGCACCTTCATTATGCAAAGTGGGGAGCACGTGCTTGTCGAAAATGAAGTGTCACCACCACTTTCCCGCGTTCGAATGCCACCGGTCGTCCCGTGTCATCTCTTATATCCACCGTAATCGTGTTGATGTGGGTTTGTCGTACAGACAGGAAGAGCATGTGGGTGAAACTGTGGGTGACTTGATCTCCATACAACTTTTTAATGGGCACCACCCGTAACAGAGGTGTGTTGATATCACCCACGATGTGGTTGTCCATCACGTCCGAGTAGACGTAGAGTCCGTACATTCCCGACTTCATATCCATCGGGATCTCGCCTTGGTGGGCGGTGGGACCAGCGAACGTCCGTAGATCGAAACCCAGCATTTGCTGTAGGATAGGACTCAGCACGACACTCGCGTTGGCGGTGACGATAAGCTCTGCCTTGTCGTTGTGTGCGTTGTAATCGAAGTTCACGTGATTCTTGAAGGGATAGGCTTTGATGGGTTTTGAAGTATTTGTGACCTCCCGTAGGGCCTTATAATGCAACAGTCTTGACAGCCCACCCATGAACTCCTTGGGAGTATCGTATTGGCCTTCGGGGAGGGTGAGTCGGGTGTCTTTTCCTTCGTAGGTCACCTCGTACCACACTTCATTGGCTCGCACGTTGTACTACGAGTAAGGGTACTGAATATCCACCAGTCCACATTCCCACCGGCCAGGTAAATGCAACGGTTGTGGTAATTGAGTCACATACTTGGCCACGGTGTTGTCAGGAAACACATCCAGCGAACTGTTACTGGGTAGGGTGAGGTAAAACATGGCGACTGAGCTGTCCTGCTGCTGCACCGGGTTTTAATAGGTGTTCCAGACCTTGTGTGGTTGTGTCCGGCGTCGTGTTCGTCGCGTTGACTTGCTACGTGTCACGGCTCTGGAGATGTGGGGTGTCCTGATCAAGGGTGGTCTGAAAAGAAGGTGCCCGTTGTGGTGGTGGAGTTTTGGGGGGGTGACTCCGGTTCCCAGTCGGATTCCCAAGGTTGTGGAATCTGTCGTGGTGCACGACTCGGCGATTGCTGGGTTTGCTGCATAAAGGCCCAGCGGTGGGGTTCCCCACCAATTCCTGTGGTACATGCATGTCTTTCAAGCCTTGAGCGAAGACCTCCCATCCTCGAGGATCCGTGTGCGATCTGCGTTTACGCATCAGGTCATTCACTAAATCCGTCATGTGGGTGCCGGGGACCACCTGATTCTGTACCAGGAGTTCGCCTTTATCATTCCAAGTCATGTTAGGATTCTGTTTCATCCGTTGTAATACCAGGCCAGCTTGTTTCTTGAACGATGCAGGTACACTCTTCAGCACTTCGTCTTCCACCCACTGTGGGGCTGTGGGTGGTACCCCTAGTAATGGCGGCTGTTGGAGCGGTGCTGAGGTCGGCGGTGTGTCACGTGGTGGTGGTGGTGGGGTAGAGAGGGTTTTGTATTGGTCCATGAACGTCATGTACCGTTGAAGCGTCTCATTGTACCGTTGTACTTTCTCACTGTCGCTTAACCCCGGTCTCTGTAAGATCTGTTGCATCTCTCCATCGAGGGTGTTTATGGTCTTCACCGTAGGTGGCACAGGGTAGGGCGATTGGAGGTTTTGAAGCAACCGAGGTTCGACGAGGACCATTTTTTTCGTGTGGTTCATTGTCGGCCGAAGAGTCCACCCAATACTGGACCCAACACGGAAGCGGCCAACGGTGCTAAGATGGCCCCGAGAAAGCCGCCTTTCTGTAACACCTTTTTCTTTTGTGTTTGTGGGACCCGCTTATGGACTAGGGTTCGGAGACCTGTCTTATGCTTGGCCAACTTGGTCTTCTGAGCCGGAGTCAGTGGTACGTTGCCTTTTAACAGGTTGTACCCGATCTCGCACAGACAGCGTACAAGGTCAGGGTCCGCACCGCGTACAATGGTTCGGACCAACTCGGGTGGGGCCGTCTTCAATACACGGAGCGTGGGAGCGTGCTTCCGTACTCGCGCAGACATCATGTACAACTAATGCCAGAACCCACAACTCTACCCTTTTTATCCACCTCAGAGACAAAAAATCAACCCTGCTGTGGTATTCATTCTTTTTATTATCTCCATCATCAAACACACACACTCCAGCTGGGGGCGCCACTGTGGGTGTGTTTACATTATTTTTGCAAGTACACGTGGTGGGTCTCCCCGGGAAAGATGCCGGTCCGTAGTCGAAGGTGGTCGGGGGTGGCTTGCTTGAGGTCGAAGAGCATATACCCGTGCTGAGGGGTTGTGGCATCTTTAAAGGCTTCCAACGCAAACGGTGTGCGGCCGGGATATATCTGTCTCGCCAGGTGCAGCAGTTGAGTGGTATCTCTCGGGTTTTTGAAGACCACCAGGTAGTGGGCATTTAAGCTGATGTTCCGATGTTCTTTGTTTTTACTGAACAGATTCTGCACAATGTAGATGATGCTGAGCCGTCGATGGTGGCTGCCTTTGGTAAAGAGTTGGGTGACCCGCGCATCCGTCTCCGCCATGAGATCATCCAGAACCACCAAGGTGTCGGGTTCCAAATCGGCCAGGTTGGGTAGGCCTTCCACGAACGTGATGTGGGGCATTGCTGCATACGCTGCCTGCCATTCTCCGTAACACCACACGACTCGGGCAATAGGTGGGGTGATCATGCTGTCGGCGTGTTGAAGGAGCTTCCGGACGAAGTGCGTTTTGCCGGAGCCCGTCGGTCCTGCGATGAGACACGTGAAGGGATGCTGCCAACGGGGGTCCATGGTTCGACGTGTATCCGTTGTCGTGGTAACCCGCTCTTGTAAATTTGGTACGAGTGAACTGGAGTGGTGGTGGGTACAACGTCGGTCGTCGTTGTCTGTTCACTGCGAGGGATGATGATGGTGGTGGTGGGTACAACGTGGGTCGTCGTTGTCTGTTCACTGTGAGGGATGAAATCTGGTGGGTCTTGAGACGTAGTGGGTGTTCTGGGTGTAGTTGTAGAGCTTACACTCGACGTGGCTTGTACACGGGGTGTGGTGGTGGTGGTGACTGGGCTCGATACGACTGGTGCTCTCTGTAGACCGGTTTCGCTGGTGGCTGGTGTTCTCAGTTGGTTAAGTAACGTACTGACATAGGCTACGTCGTAAAACACACCTCCGTACAACACACTCAGCAGGGTTAGCACTAGCACCACAAAGCCCACTTGCGCTTTGCGCGTTTTGGGAGACGCTGTGTTCAGAGACAGCTGCTGTTGGTCCATAGCACTGTGGTCGGGCGTGGAATGAAGGAGGACGGCAGTGGTGTCTGGCTTTATAGTCATTTCACCTGGTTGGCCGCGACCCAGGAATTGAAAGAACTGGGCCAGCCTTGCCATTTGACGAAATGAAACAGTTTGCCACGTCGACGTTCCGTTTTCAAAATCTGCTCCACCGTGTAGTAGTCTTGCTGTGTTTTTACGACAGGCTGTAATTCCGTCTCGTAAAACGTCCCTAGCAACGGTTCCCCTTGAAGATCTTCCAGTTCATAGATTCGCCGCTGTCGGGGTAGGCGCCGTTTAATCAGAAAGTGCTCATCGCTCCAGTTGGGCAAGTAACTTTTCTCGAACTGGCCCTTGACTTTACTGATCCGTACGGGGTCCCCGACCTTGTACTCCGCCTTCGTCGTTCGCTGCGATGGCCTGGGGTACAACACACGGCATCGATGTACCGCCTTGTATTCTTATAGGTGAAATATTTATACATGCGGCCTTTGAATGTCCTGTTGAACCTTTCCACCACGGAAGCCTTGGTCTCGTTGTACGTATGGAAGAAAAACACCTTCTTGGCTTTCAGAAACTGTTGGAACGGTCTGTTGAGGAATTCCGTGCCTTCGTCGGTTTGCAAATACAAAGGTTTGCGCCCGGTCTTGAAGATGTCTTTGAACGCCGCCATGAGATTTGCCCCCGTTTTCGTCCGGATGGGTACCACCCACGCATACTTGGATAGAATATCGATGCACGTCAAGATATACCGATTCCCATCGTTGTGTTTAGCAAAGGCGCTCATATCGACCAAATCCGCTTGCCACTGGGCATCTATTCCTCCCACGATGACCCGGTTCCGTAGAAAATGGCGACGGACAGATCGATGTAAGGTATAGATGTCTTGTTTTCTTAACCAATCTCGGACTTGGGCACGTTGTATCCCCTGGGGTTTGGCCGCTCGATAGAGAGCCGACAAGGCACTATAGGCCGCCGGACTGTCAGGACTGTAGTATAAGTTATCCAACACCTTCTCCCAGCGCTTCATGGTGACAAATGATGATGGACCCTGGCTCTATCGTTTATTTATAACGGGTGTATCTTGGGCCGGAGTTTCTTTCTGATTTTCTTCGTGGGCTTCCACAGTGGCCATGGTAAATGACCAGCCCAACTCGTCTGATGACCGCTTGATAAGCACTTCATCCACATCTACCACGGCATCTTCCAATGCAGACCATAGATCAGGGTGAAGGGTAAAATGCACTGTACCTCCATCTAGCCGAGCCAATTGAGCACAGAAAGGGCCGCGTCGGATGTACACATCGTGACACAAGTGGATGAGGTCGCCGTCCAGTTCACCAGACAACACCCATTTGAATTTGGTCCAGCCCTCTCGGGACAGACGAATGTGAGCCGGGCACGGTTGTGTAGGGTCCGCATCGCAGATGTCTCCCACCTCCTCCATGATATCGACCTTATCCGCATACACGTGCAGGAAAACCTCGGGGGTCAAGCTGAGATACGCCAGTATTATATGCTCCGTCATGGTCAGTACGTGAATGGTACCAGATTTGACTGTCTCTCGTATTTATAGGGAGAACCCCGTGAGATCAAAGGACCAGGTGGTCATGTCACTGGGCTGACTGAGTCTAGCCGGGTAATCAATGGCATCGTCGTCGGGTTCATGGCTAGACAGTTGTTCATGGGGTTCAGCCAGCGCGTCGTCCATAGCACGAGCCCACGCCAACTGGTCTGATGATCGCTCGTCGGGTGTAAACAGCTGGTCCACAATAGGCACCACTTTCTCCAAGGCTGACCACAGAGCGGGGCCTAGGGTGAAGCCTCGCGTAGGGTCTTGGTAGCGGCCCAGGCGTAGGAAGAGGGAGGTACGGTATACGTAGATGGCATTGTCTATGTGGATGAGGTGTCCGTCGAGCTCACCGCTCAACATCCGTTTAAATTTGGTCCAGCCGTCACGAGGTAGTGTCACCGTATTCGATACGGTCTCAGCGGGCGCCCAGCAAATAGCTACACGGTCTTCCACCAGGGTGACTTTATCTTCATAGACGTGTAACCCCACCTGGGGTGTAAGGGGCAGGATGGCTCGTAGGTCGGATGACATGCTTGCTCCAAATGTCGAACGGTGAATGACACACACTCTGTCTCACCCCTGGTATTTATGGGCAGGTCTCTGGGTGACATGGTTGACCCAATGACGAAGGGTAAATGACACACACTCTGTCTGACCCTCGTATTTATAGTCCCACTGTCAATGCCACAGCACCAGGGTCAATAGGGCGCAGACTATTGTGAGGCCAACCAGCCGTCGCTGGTTCCGGCGTGAGCGCTCGTGGTCCATAGCCCGAGCATCAAGGATGGCTGTCATAGTCCAGTAGTGGTGAGTGATGGCACGCCTCTCCATCGAGTGCACTCTGTCGAGGACCGCTTCTGTGAACTCGTTAAGAATCTGGCGTCGCCCCTCGTTGTCGTCGCCATCTGCAAACATGGACCGGACCACTGCTCGGTAACCCGTGAATGAATTCACCACGGTGGCATGCTGTAAAATGCGAGTCGCATAGGGCTGGATCTCCGCCATGGCTCTGCAACCGTAGAAATGAAGGTGTGGGATGCAGAGAGACGTGTTTTATAGACCAGGTCACACATGCGCGCCTAGACGTCGGGTGTAGTCCGTGATACGTACTATTCTGATGGGTTAGTCCAAAAAAAAAAAGAGCAACAACAACAACAACAACACAGATTACAGATCAATCCTTTTATTATGCGTGAACATCATAGGAATGCATGTACTGACCTGTCTGTGGGGGTTTTCCACAATGGCATATGCATCCGCGCGCTGCCGGTGATGCCGCGCACTGCCGGAGAACCCGCGCGCGCGCGCTGCGGCCGGAGAACCCGCTCGCGCGCGCTGCGGTGGGGGGCCGGGGCCCGCCGGGGCCGGAAAAGTTGGAGATCGTTTTAGTGAAAACCGGAAGTGACGTCACACACTTGCGCAGACCCACCACACCACGTGAACGCCATTGTAGAGAAAAAAAAACCAGTACATGACAGACACAGACAAGTCTAGACATGGCCAGAGGTCACGCCCCATTCACCCCAACCGGAAGTGACGTCACACACTTGTTCATTGGACCATTAGTGGCGCCCCTAGCTCCAAAACGTCTAGCGGGACCCATACAGGGTCCAGTTTTCGACACTAGGTGACCACATCCCGAAGAAATGGCCAGTTTTCGACACCGGATGTGCCGCCATCTTGAACATACGTGCTGCCATCTTGGATATGTCCCATAATGCACCGGGTCAAAATACTCGCTTCTGATTGGCTGAGAGCTCTGTGACGGATTTGAAATACTCGCTTCTGATTGGTCGAGAGCTCCGCATTGCTGTCTACGCATGATATTCCTACCGTACATCCAACCCATCAGATGCCCCTTCACGAATGCTTCACTTTGATACCTCACTCGACCCCATCGGACCATTAGGGGCTCCCCTAGCTCCAACACGGCTATGTTCATACCCTTGGGCCACCACGCATGCGCAGAATGCCGATATTTCAACCCCACACCCAGCCCATCAGATGCCCCTTCACGAATGCTTCACTTTGATACCTGACTCGACACCATCGGACCCTTAGTGGCTTCCCTAGATGCCAAAACGTCTATTTTCATACCCTTGGGCCACCGCGCATGCGCAGAATGCCGATATTTCAACCCCACACCCAGCCCATCAGATGCCCCTTCACGAATGCTTCACATTGATATCTCATATGACCCCACTGGACCAATAGTGGCTCCCCTAGATGCCAAAACGTCTATTTCCATATCCTTGGTCCACCGCGCATGCGCAGAATGACGCTATTTCAACCCACTAGTCCAGTGAGATGCCCCTTCACGAATGCTTCACTTTGATACCTCACTCGATCCCATTGGACCACTAGGGGCTCCCCTAGCTCCAAAACGTCTATTTTCATACCCTTGGGCCACCGCGCATGCGCAGAATGCCGATATTTCAATCCCACACCCAGCCCATCAGATGCCCCTTCACGAATGCTTCACTTTGATACCTGACTCGACCCCATCGGACCATTAGGAGCTCCCCTAGCTCCAAAACGGCTATTTCCATACCCTTGGGCCACCGCGCATGCGCAGATTGCCGATAGTTCAACCCCACACCCAGCCCATCAGATGCCCCTTCACGAATGCTTCACTTTGATACCTCACTCGACCCCATTGCACCATTAGGGACTCCCCTAGCTCCAACACGGCTATTTTCATACCCTTCGGCCACCGCGCATGCGCAGAAGGCCGATATTTCAACCCCACACCCAGCCCATCAGATGCCCCTTCACATAAGCTTCACTTTGATACCTCACTCGAACCCATCGGACCATTTTATCTAGAGACTACTTTTTCTCCGCGGAAGCTTTTTCCCGAGACCGAATCACCGCCAAAACCGCGGCCAGACCGCATCACCGCGGATGAATACATCCCCTCCAACATTTTATACGTTTTTCTACAATCCGCCATCTTAAACCCACCACCACCCACCACAAGCCGCCATCTTAAACCCACCACCACCCACCACAAGCCGCCATCTTAAACCCACCACCACCCACCACAGCCGCCATCTTAAACCCACCACCACCCACCACAGCCGCCATCTTAAACCCACCACCACCCACCACAAGCCGCCATCTTAAACCCACCACCACCCACCACAAGCCGCCATCTTAAACCCACCACCACCCACCACAAGCCGCCATCTTAAACCTTTTCCCGAGACCGAATCACCGCCAAAACCGCGGCCAGACCGCATCACCGCGGATGAATACATCCCCTCCAACATTTTATACGTTTTTCTACAATCCGCCATCTTAAACCCACCACCACTCACTCGCTCGCTCTATACTACTGGTCGGCCTATTTTAAATTTCATTTATTTCATATTAATTCTCTCAGTTAACACCCTGAAACATGTTTTGGGAGTAAAGTGACGTCTGCCTCAATCTGTAACAAACCTTGTTGTTGTTGTTATTATTCTTTGTCTTTAAATTCACCGATGGGTATTAGTTCCTGGTTCTGTTTAAAAACAATCATGAGGCACTATATCCCCAAATGCTGTTTTTTCCTTTAAACTGGAGACATTAGGCGGTTGGCGGTGTTTGATCCCTCAATAGTACTCTAATAATACCTTGATCGAAATTTACAGTCAAACAATCTACTCGCCGCAACGAATGTAAATATCGCGCGCTAAACAGTTATCCAAACGAAAATTAAACCGTATAACTGGAGTGGACACGGATGCCAAAAATATAAATTGATTGTATTGGAGCCCATCTTTCATCATTCATTCAGAAATCGTTTACAGCGAAAAAGCAGCGACGGCGGAAGCTCTCAAAAAGTGGGGAGGCTCGGAAGCTGCGCGTTCATAGATGGCTGTAGGCGCATTCTGGCCGAGGTCTGGCATATAAAACGACCAACCTGTAACCAGCTGGGTCTTCTATACGCGGTGAGACTGACCCTGGGATCGTGTGTATCCATTTTCAGCTCACTTTCGGCAACTGTAAGACGGAATTTCCAGAAATCAATACCACATGACTTCGTCAGCGAATCAGCTAAAGTCTTTCGAGTATATAATAATCTGCATTTTGAGACTATTTTTGTGATTTTTCTCGTCATTTAAAAGAAAAATTGAGTTGATAACTTTTGCATGTAAAAAAAAGTATTTTTCATTTCCAAAATTCGAATTATACGCAGTGATCCCGAAGAAATTAACATTTCTGCAGAGGGTTGGAGAGCGCTGACACATTTGAAGCATGATGGAAGTTGGGAACCCGACTACAGAAAATTGTGCATTTTTTCTTGCAAAGTTAGCTCCCTTGTGACGTTCCGTCCAGTCCCTGTTTCAAGCATTTCTTAATAGGCAGAGTTACTTCCTCTTGTTTCCCGTTTCAAATACATTATGAAACAGGGGCTGGATCCAGTCTACATTTACCCCTGTCGGGGTCGCGCCATTTTTACAGGATTCCTGCTCTGTCTGACTGTTTTACCGATCGCAAATGTTTTTTTGCTTAATCTCGAAATAGACTAAACAGTTATTTAGTGTATTTCAAAACGAAAGTTTCACACAGTTTGAAGGCAACGTTTTGACAAATTACTCTAGAACTACATGTTGCGGAAATATATATCGGTGAGTAGCGACTGATATCAATTCGCCCAGTTAGACGGTCGCTATGTTCGTTCACTGTGGCAACAGATGGCCGCGGGTCAACTCCGGCACAGTCCGTGAGACCCATACAGCGCTAAATGGAGAGGCGCAAAGCGGAACGAAATGAATGCCAGGCAATGCAGAGAATGGGACAGATTGTAACAATGTTGCGTTGTGACGTGGTTAAGCGTTCCATATTAACGTCACGAGTTTCGACATGCTTGTGGCGCTGTGCACTACAACTTGAATAACACTGAACGTTTTAAAATTAAATTCGGGAAACAAGGAACAGGGTATAAATCTTATAATTTGGAAGATTATCGTGAATATGACATAAACTTGTAAAAGTACCACAGAACAGACACATCAAAATTTCAAACAATTTTGGCAGACCACTGTGACTTTATTATAAGTGTATTTACGTTACCAGTATAGGCAATCAGATACGCTTATATACATGATGGTAATATAGCGTCTTTTTATCAGTGGGTTTTATCAAAATTAATAGTGACTATGTTCATTAATTGAAGCGATCAGTTAATTAATTTTGCTAAGCGGTTAATAATCAACCGTACGGAATACCACATCAATACTGATAGCTAGTAAAGATCTATTATTGTAGCCCAGAACTTGGAGATTTAGAAGACGTCCATTTCTTGAGGCCGAATATGTTTCTTAAATTTCAGTATTTATTCATCAGGTATAAATTAAGATTAAACATTAAAATATTTATATATACATATACACACCATATTCGTTATGAAAATATGGCATCCAGATGGGGTATTTGTATCAATGAATAGCCATACCACTGAATACATAGGGAAATGGGTCATTCTCGTTGAATATGTAATAATGAAAGTACTGACATTATTGGTGTGAGGTTTCCGTTGAGTTAGGCAAGGTTCAGGATATAGCGCTGCATGGCTCACGCTTTTGCAGTGAAGATATGCACCCATGGTAGCGAAAATACAAATTACACCGGGGGTTACCTCGACGTTACGCTCACTGCAAATGGCGCACAAGCAATGCTTTCCAGCCAATGCAGCGTTCACAGTTCATAAGAATGCCATGATAGTAAAACCAAACGAGAAATATTATACTTTTCAGACGAAGTCCCACTTCGTAATAACTGCCATGCCATTTTAAAGCCGAATATGGTACAGATGCATCAATTGGCCATTTCTTTGAAAACCAGAATGTCATTAGAGGCAGTCTCTGTGAATGTTGACAGAATAGCGGCTTTCAATGTGAAAAAGTCGATATTGTCAGATGAGTGTCCATCAAAACGTCCGGGGTATGTTTTGATCAGAGACAATGAAAAGTTCCCATCAACAAGGATGAAGAACCTACACCCTACCGAATCGGCAAGTATGATGGTAGGTAAACACCGCCGCTCACGTGTCAAATCACAGTCAATGGTAGGTTTTTCGGTGCTTTCGTTATCCAGCGTGGGCGTGTGCCTGACCAGACGACAGTGACCACAGCCGAAAATGAACGATTTTCAGCGTATCAATGACAGGTATGGTTACTGGTGTCCAGTCATTTTTTTGATGGAGATATATCGTACTATATTGTCACCAAATGTAGGGTTATTACTATTTCAAGTTAACAACAATTTTAAACATTTTTGCGGCGAGAGGTGTTTTTAGGTGTTGGTGGACATGGTAGGTATTAGCATCGAATTATAGTGTGAGGAAATGAGCACAAAATGAACACGTAGGAACTTATTACCTGCCACCTGTGTTTAAGAGGAATATGAACCATTAATAGTTTATTCCCTGTCTTTCTGATATTACGACAGTCCATGGTATCATCATCGGACCGATCGACAGTCCATGGTAGGTCAGAACACGGTCAGTCCGAACTAACGTGAACACTGTAACCTTGGCCAATGATTCGCCAAATGGACTGTTGCCAAGACAAATGGTAGCTACCATGGACTGTCGACATATCTGATATACAGTCATATGTTGCATCATTATAACATTGCAGCTGCTATCCGGCTTCAATGCGAAGTGATCCAATCCACAGTTCATGGTCGCATGACATATGGACTGGTGCATTCACCTACAATCATGCTTGTCGATTCAGTAGGGTGAACTAGGGAGATCATAATAATCGAAATGATTGTATACCCTTGTCCTGCTGTTTCATCTTCTTGTACAATTGATCGCCATGTAACAGTATCCAGGATTTGTTGCGTCCAGTTCCTTCCATCAATGATTGTCAATGTAAGAAAGAAAAGGCTATTTGTCATACACTGTTTTCCTCTCGTGTTTGCAAAAAATACTGAACCCCCCCCTGATGAAAAAGTACCATGACATGGCTGTAGGCATGATTCAGGTGGAGAATCTATATCATTCTATATCATTCGCTAGGCATATCAGTGTGGATAAATAATACTAGCCTATGAATAACTGCATAATCCATAAACTTGCAAAGAATGAACACCTGGATCTGACCTCTTCTGCATTGCTATAAAACCTGTAATTGATTGTAACAGCTGTAATCGAATTATGTAAAAAGGCGAAGATCACTGGCAGCAAGAGTCTGGCCAACTTTGCTTGTTGAATTTGGTAATTTATGAAATGTTTGCCAATTTTTTGTCAGAAAAATCAGAGGCCAATTTTCGAGATCTTAACTCTGTTTTGTACAGTATACCAGTACCTGATACCAAGTAAGCAAAATAATCAAATCCACCATTGTCACCTCCAAGATTTTAACTCCCAAGATATTCAACTCGATAAATACTTAACTTCAAGACATATTCAACTCCAAGATAAATACTCAACTCCAAGATATTTAACTCCATGACAGATATTCAACTCCAAGTTATTCAACTTCAAGATATTCAACTCCAAGATATTCAACTCCAAGAGAGATATTCAACCCAAAAGATATTCTTCAATATATTCAACAGAAGGATAAATATTCAACTTCAAGATATTCAACTCAAAGACAAATATTCAGCTTTAAGATATTTAACTCGAAGTTAGATATTCAACTCCAAGATATTCCATTCCAACATATTCAACTCCAAGGTATGCAACCCCAAGATATTCAACTCCAAGATTTCACAGCTCAAGACAAATGTGAATTGCAGAACAAAAATCACAATTCAGACAGAGAGAAAAGCGCCTTCTTAAGGAATGATCAGATGACAGTTATGAATGCAGGAAACAAGGATCTATTGATTCTTCTCGAAGTAAATCACTCAATCATGAGCAATACAAGAAATTATAAAACATAGCAGAAAATCTCACAAGAGAGAATCATAAAAATTACCCGATGAATTACAAAAGGAACTAGAACTCGTGGACAACCCCCCATCCTATTTTGTAATTGGTATGTAATAGATCTGGGCTTTGTTCCTCATGCTTATATGCCAAAATAATACCCTATCGTCATTGGACATGCTCTCGGATTGGCAGACTAAATGGTCTGGTTTGTTTTTCAGTCACCCTTGAAGTGCCTGCAACAATGCTGATTGCTTGATTTATAGGTACTGTATCAATAGTTGATACCCATTTACCCAGAGTTTGTTTGAGTCACTCTCCTGGTCGTTCCTGCCATCTTGGTCGAAGTGGTCTTGGGTTTGTCATCGCAAAAGTAACAGCACTAATAGGCTGTTCCATTAAGTCATCATAACCCGCGAATTTGGAGAGGAATGACATGGCGCTTAGGATAATGGATTTGCATAGAATTTCCCGTCAAATAGAACACGGTAGAATACAGATCGGTGACAACTTGTAAAATCGGATGTGAAGCATTATCTAAAAAAAAAAAAAAAATCTGTTTCTCAATGTCTTTTCAGACGGCAGAAAATCATGGAGGGGCATTGTCCGCAGAAACACATTGTCAGGAAATTGAAAATATCCTCAGAAACCAACATGTTTTGATTAGTCCACTTTGGTATAGGGTCGATAATTATGTACTCATCTCGCATTTATTCTTTCGACTCGCACACCACAAGAAGCTAAGGAATATTGGGGGAAAATGCAATTTAAGCTGAACTGATTACCGTAGCTGTTCGTATTTCGACGATTTTTTTTAAGCTGGCCAGGTGAGCTGGTCATTTTCTGAGGTATAATTTGTTTATGGGAGAAAAGCGCGAATTTGAAATATTCATGGCTCCAGTAATTTGCTTGCAAAAACTGTTGCGAATGGATCAAGGACGGAATGAAGGAACATAGGGGGTGTCAGAGCGATTTTCATGACAGTACAGAAAAATTGATAATCAAGCTACATTTCCTGCGCAACCACATGGCATTTAACCAGCATTTCTTTGAATATTTTCGATAAATTTCTTGATCACCAAGTGATAACTGTAACAAAAATCAAAATATGCCTGTTTCCGGAAACAGGCTAGACAAAATTTGAGTTGGTAGGGCCAAAAATTTATTTTGTTTGAGAAATAAATTTTATTGTGATGTCCAATGCCTCTGTCACATGTGCAATCTTGCTCAAGTTTATTCATGATTATCCCTCTATTCGGCACAGTAAAATTTCTTTAGGCAGAGTAACGTGCCCAAATTAGTGAAAATATTCAAATTCCACGAATTCTGGCAAAATAGGTAGGCTTTTGAATCAATTATGAAACTTACTGATTGAGGAATCAACACAACTGAACATTGATTACCAATGGGAAAAAATATTTAAAAAAAACTTCTTTTTTTTTTTAAGCACAACGTTTAATCCCTTTGATTTGAGCTGTTTGAAACGAGAAAAGACCTTTGAACACGCGATTTGTCGAAGAACGAAAAATTTGACTTCACTATTTGATAAATAAGTTTGCTTGTATCTTCGGGGTTTATTTCACGCATTATTTCAATGTATTCATAATAAAACAAAATCGGCAAACTGAGATTTTCT
>JAVTVY010057066.1:0-29048 GCA_036873755.1 Hanleya hanleyi | reverse complement strand
AGATTTCCACATGAAAATTTGTTATCGTGATTTCTCAGGAAGTACTGCATGGATTTTTCTCAAATTTTGTACACAGGTTCATTTGTGCAAGATTCCCTTTTTGGTTCGATTGAAAAATCCAATATGGCCACCAGGCAGCCATTTTGAATTTCCCCATGAAATTTTGTTCTCCTGATTTCTCAGGAACTACTGCATGATCTTTGTCAAATTTGTTACACATGTTCTCCGTGTGGTCTAGTTGTGTAAGATGCCTTTTCTGGTCCGGTTTCAAAATCCAATATGGCCACCAGGCGATTTCCCCATGAAACTTTGTTGTCGTGATTTCACAGGAAGTACTGCATGGATTTTCTCAAATTTGGTACGCAGGATTCACTTGTGGTCCAGTTGCGCAAGACATATTTTTTGGTCCGATTGGAAAATATCCAATATTGCCGCCAGGTGGCCATCTTGAATTTCCTCTTTAAACATAGTTATCGTGAATTCTCAGGAACTACTTCATGGATCTTTCTGAAATTTGATACACATGGTACCAAACCATACTTTCAGGATCTTTCAGGATCTCTCGCTAGACGAAGGGACGTCACTCCACATGGGGCATAGTTGTGCAAAATACCTTTTTTGGTCCGATTCGAAAATCCAAGATACGCTTCAAATCTATACGGTATTCCCGAGTTGTGACGTTGCATCACAAGAGTCGGTGGATCAAACGGTGGGGCATATTCTATACATTGACTAAAGACAATATCCGTATCTTCACCTTCTATATCAAATGATTCCGAATTAAAATGTATTTCTTCAAATTTTAAATCAGTTTACTTTAGTCCTTGCCGTTGCAAGTGAACTGCCCCACTGTTTCGTCTGCCGACGTGTCGGCTAGACGAAGGGACGTCACTCTTGTGACACAATGCCACAACTCGACAACTGTAAACTACTGCGTGTTTCGATCTAAAGGAGATAATCAGGATTCAGACACTTTCAAAGTTTTAACATTATTGCACGGACCGGATTCCTTCAGTATTAAGCTTTGTACCATCTTACTATTTTCGAGCATGGTATCTTAAAAGAGTTCCTAGTTATAAAATCTTAGGTATGTTTCATAGCTCATGCCAAAATGTAAAAGAGATTTGTCTTCGCTTCCAGTACCCGATGATGACACGTGCAGAAAAAAACACACACAACGAAGACGAAGGCTCCTCCGGACATTCACTTTCAGACTAACTTTGCTCATTTCATTTGTACAATAACAACCGACATCAAGTACAGTTTCCTGAAATCTTGAAAATCCTGAAACTTGGAAAGATAATATCTTGGTGTTTTCCAGTGTCCCTTTTTCGATCTTTTTCGCTCAAATTCAGAGTTCTTCAAACAAAATTACAAATCAATCGTTTGTTCTTAGTAACAATGGACAAAAAGATCTTCTTGTCATTAGCTTACAATTATCGGACAATGGTGGGCGCCAAGATGTTTCAGGATCTCTCGTTATACTTATTTCTGTAAATTTTATTCTGATATTTTCAATACATCGCCAGAAATGTTCTTTCAACGTTTGTTGATTCTCGGTGCGAACAGTTTGTGTATATGTGAAACAAACTATATTTGTTTATGTTGTTGGGTTATATTCTCTCGACAGTTTTATATTTCTTCACATTGTGTTCGTATTATGTATGAGAAATAATAGCATTTCCGCGTTTACGACTGTCAAAATATATGTAACTTTGTTCATTTATTGAACAAATTTGCAATCGATTATAGCGCTTTGCAACATTTGTTTATGAAATTACTGTGTAAATCATAAGTAGTTTGAAAAGTGCTACATGAAGTTAAAATGCGACTTTGCTTAGCCGAAATGATAAAAAAAAGCTTTGAAAATGAACAAAATAGTGGTTTGGGAGCGATGCCTGTATGCAGCCAACGCAATATGTCGTTTCTCCTGGAGAGAACCGCCTCGCCGGTCGAACCGAGCGGTAAGCCCCTACGCCTGGCCGAGATTGTTACCTCTGCAGGTGTTGTTTTAGCGGGCGTCAGCTAATCAACATGTGTCTTGGTCTTATCATTGCTTATCCAGGCGCAAGGAACATGCCTTCAAAAGCATTAAGCCGATCACCAGTTCAGAGATTATTATAATGGTTTGTTTGTATATCTCATGCTATGACAATTTCCTTCAAATTCAATGCATTGTACAGATATCTGGTATCGGTAGGCGTAAAATATAACGTGTTTGAGTGGGAAATTAGTCAGTAAATAAAGACGTTCTTATTGACAAGCACTTCTTGCATAAATTATTAACCGGCCACGTGCACGCTCCGTTACAAATATACCAACCAAATTAGTTACAAAAAAAGTCAATAAAATTCGAACCTATTTTCCATAGTACTGTAATTTAGTGTTTACAGTATTGGAAATATATTAAATCCAATTGTAATGGCTAAACTGCAGGTTTGCACCACATAGCTATCGTAATTATGGATGTAGTGGCTAAATGCAGTTCTTCGTCATATATCTATCAAATGATAGAAAATACAGCCATCAAAAACAAACTTTTCATATATACATTTACAGTATTGTAAATGAAACCGTAATGTGTGAAATGATTTCATACGTAGCTACCATCCTAGCAAATAAAGCTGTAATATTCACCATACGTTCACATGTGTAAGTATTCCTTCTCAAATTATTTAACCCTATCTGGCCTGGGCTTTTTGGGACCTGTCTGTCTAGGGGCGATATGGACTTCACCTCATTTTCTTTCTACCCCTTGAGCTAGGGGGCTGAAACTTATCACACTATACCCTTGGGTCAAGCTCTACCAAAAAATTTGAAAAACTCCAAGATGGCCGCTTTGATGACGTCACAGGGACGTCATTTTCAAAAACGGAATGTTTTGGCCGATTTTTCGGTCAGATTTTCCGAATTTTTTATTTTTGCAATTTCCCTGCAAAAACTGCGTGATAAATTATTAAATATTAATGTGATGTGAAATAAAATAGCTTTTGCCCACTTTTCATCGCGGAAAAGCAGAAATTGTGCAGAAATATGACAAAAATATCACTTTTCTGCTACCCCCTGTGGCCGCCATCTTGGATTTACCCATGATTTTCTTCTCGCGGGGCCATGCAAATATGCTCAAAATGACCCCAATATGACACACTATAAAGTCACGGAGTTTCAGCTCTCGATTTTTTGTCGTTCCGGAAATAGCGCAGAAAGTTTGGTGGGGGGCCATAATGGTCTCCCAGGCCAGGTAGGGTTAATATGTACCTATAGCATAGCAAATAAAATGGTATTATACCCCATACATTTAAACATCTATGGGGTAGATGTAAATATAAATATGTTTTGGAAATGATTTAATATGTACCTACCAGTATAGGAAATAAAATTGTAATTTTCACCATTCCTTCGCGCATCTGTGAGATAAATGTACATATAAGTATTCTTTTTCAAATGATGTCATATATAGCTACCAGCTTAGCAAATAAAATAGATTTATACACCAACATTTACATATCTAGAGGATATTTGTAAATATAAACATTTTATTTGCATTGCTTTGAGATATAGATTCAGTTTCATATTATTTCTCATATATATCACGCAATGGTCAATATAACTACAACAATTCACATATATTTACTACAGGTTTGAAAGTGGCTAAATATAACTGATAGATTTGCATTCGGGTCACTACAATAGCGAATATATTCAAATATGTGAGATTTATTTGCAAAAAAATTATCGTGCGTTGCGTATCTATCGTAATTAGGGACTATGCAAGGTACGACATGCACAATAAATGTGTCCAAATGAAACATTAAATGTATTGTAAATGTATGTGAGATGTATGGCAAACACAGAGATTCGACATAGGCCATAGAACCGTGGAACTCTAAAAACATTTACTACAGTGGTGAATTTGGGGATGTCAATCATACAGAATACATGAACTACATTCTTAACCCTACCTGGCCTGGGTGGGGGGGGGGGCATTATGCCCTCCCCCCTACCAAACTTTCTGCGCTAGCTCTGGAACGCAAAAAAGGGAGAGCCGAAACTCCGTGACTTTATACTTTATCATATTGGGGTCATTTTGAGCCTATTTGCATAACCCCCCGAGCAGAGGATCATGGGTAAATTCAAGATGGCGGCCACGTGGGGTGTCAGAAAAGTGACGTTTTTGTCATAGTGCTACAAAATTTCTGCTTTTCCGCGATGAAAAGTCGGCAAAAACTATTTTATTTCACGTCACATTTAATATTTAGTAATTTATCATGCAGATTTTGCGGAGAAATTGCATAAATAATAAAATCGGAAAATCCGTTTTTGAAAATGACGTCACTGTGACGTCATCAGAGCGGCTATCTTGGACTTTTTTACATTTTCTGGCAGAGCTTGACCCAAGGGTATAGTGTGATAAGTTTCATCCCCCTAGCTCAAGGGGTAAGAAAAATAATTACGGGGGGGCATTTCGCCCCCCCCCCCCCAGGCCTGGACAGGTCCCAAAAGCCCAGGCCAGATAGGGTTAAATATTACATCAAATGTGGGACTCCAATTTTATGGGCCATACCTCTCCGATCACATTGACTTATACGTGAAATGAATGCAAATGTTACTTATAATTGCAAGCGTAAAACTTAGTGTTCAAATAATTGGAAATAAACCATTATATTCATCTTACATGCTAACCATATATTACATGTAATTAAAATGACGTTTCCTTGTAGTGTATTGTCCAAATCTTTGTGTCGCTGAAAAGGCACACGTCTAGACACATTGTTGTCCCCAGTCTTGGTTATTGTATGCACCATCTCGTGACTCTTACATAGAGTATGTACCAATTTTGGCTATATTTTCTTCACTTAGGCTGTTGATATGCTTCATTAAAATTTCAGAAACTTTCTATCGTGATCCCATTGGTCAAAGACAAAACGACGATGTGGATGTTTCCGTACCAGAAGTTGCTATCAAAGGAACTGAAGAGTGCCGTGTATTTGCAACAGGTGAGTGAAGATTGGACCTGGAACTGGTATACATGTATATAAACTCGTGATATGATGAAATAACGTCACCCTCCGTGTTGACGACATAGAAACGTGAACAGAACTTGAAGGCGAAACGAAGTGACAGGGAGGGGTAACTAAATGTATCGTTGATTAGACTCACATGAAGATGTTCGATTTGACTAAGTGTTTCTCTCGTAGGTAATCTGAAATTTTTGTCATCACTTTTGGTTTCTAATTTCTGGATGCATTTCAGACATGATTTGACCCGTAGTTATGAATGAATGAATGAATGAATGAATACTGTATTCGTCATGCAGAGAATATATACATACGTATAAAAGTTTTGAGTAAAAGCCTAGAGGGCTTGTTTTATAAATAATGTGTACAGTTTTTACAGCAAGTGCAGAATATATTTAAGCAAACTGGTCAATAAAGCGAAAAATAAAAAAAACTTGACTATTTGATATTAGCAGGCATGTGTAGTGGGCATAATAGTTAACTCTATCTGGCCCGGGCGATTTGGGTTGTACCGCAGCCTGGGGGAGGGGAGCGGAAAGTACCCCATGGAAATATTTTTGCTATCGCTAAGGCTAGAGTGCTGAAACTTACCACACTATATCTTTGTGTCAAGCTTTACATGAAAATGTAAAAAATCCACTGTGACGTCATTTTCGAAAAGAGCGGTTCTGGACGATTTTTCGAAGTTTATTTTCGTTATTTTCTTCGCAAAAACTGAATGATAAATTAGTAAAAAATAATCTGATATGAAATAAATCGAAAAATATGAAAAAAACATCACTTTTCTGGCAATCTCACGTTCGGCTATTTCCGTACTGGCGGAACGAGCCTCTCACGTAGAACGCACAAATCCACACCCTTGGGGAGCGTATGGCGATCAAGTAGTGAGCCGACTACGAAATAGTGCCTTTGGTAATCGAGCGATCCAATAGCATTTTATTGTGAAATGAAGTTAATTTTAACCAAACGAACATAATTCATTCAAATTATACAAAACTATTTGCATGTTTAGTTGAATAGTAGCAATCTATTCCCAGAACTCAGCAACTGGGCTAATTTCCGCCAATACGGAAATAGACAAATGCGAGATTAGTTCCGCCGAAAATTAATTGTGCGCATGGTAAGATAAGATTATTCATTGTACTGAGCATCCCATTTGGGACAGAGTACAAAACACATAAAAAGTAGAACAACTAAGAAAGTAAACAAACAGGTGCGAAGTTTCCGTTTCCGCTCCCAGAATCCACTAGGCCAGAGGTCGGTTTTCGCAGCAAAAGTGAGTTCTGGGGCTAGATTGCTTTTCTGGTACCCCACATGGACGCCATTTTTAATTTACCCTCTACTGGGGGGGGTCATGCAGATAGGCTCAAAATTACCCCAATATGACAATCTAAAAAGTCACGGAGTTTCAGCTCTCAAGTTTCTGTCGTTCCGGATATAGGATCACTATCCCCCCCCCCCCTCCCAGGTCAAGTAGGGTTAATTTAATCTCCATTCGGTTTAGCAATATGTTTTGTTAAACTTAAGTGTATACATTTACATTGGATGCTGGCATATATGGCGTACTGATGTATTCAAATGTATAAGCGCAAAGAATGAACATAATGAATTAATATACAAATCACTTCATATTAAATATATACCGGTATTTCGTTATATCACATTTAAATGAACATTTTGAAATTATATAGTTCAGATTGTGAAGACAAAGCGTTCTATATAGATACGTTGTACCTTTCAAATTTCGCTGTGTAGAATGAGAGTTTTAACGGACAGAATGCTTCAATAGAGTGAGATTTGAATGTCTGGTCGGGTAATGCAGAATATTTTGAGAAGAAAATACATAAATAAAAAAATCGAAAAATGTACCGGAAAATTACGGAGCCGTGGAAGAGAAGGGCGTTTTATTTATATTTTCACCCTTAGGAAAACAGAATTTTTTTCCTTTTTCTTTCAAAACTTTATTCAAAATTTTATTTATTTTTTCGGCTTGGAAAAGAGAATAATTTTCCTTTCAGTGAAAAGGGAATTTTATTTATATTTTCGGTCTTCGAAAAAAACAAAAATCCTTTTTTATTTACGTCAGTGAAAAGGGATTTTTTTTAATTTTTCTGGCCGTCAAAATAAAAGTTTTTCTTCTTTTGCATCAACTGAATTATCTCGGGCCCTTAGATAATTGCCCAATGAGAAAGCAGCATAGTGGGCTATGGTACGAGAATCACAGGCTCTCATTGGTCAATTATCTTGGACCCCGAGATAATATCTAGGGCCCCGAGATAATCAGCCAATGAAAACTTTCCTTTAGTATCGTTTCCTTATAGAATTATCATCCATTTGCGGCGCCATGGATTTATCCAACAGGGAATCGTTGATTCGTTTGTATTTTGACTGTGGATTGATGTACAAAGACATAGTTGATTTAATGGCAGTTCAACGCGAAATGGCGGTCGGGTGAATAGGGGAGAATAAAAGCGGTTTTCATTGGCTGATTATCTTGGGGCCCTAGATATTATCTCGGGGCCCAAGATAATTGACCAATGAGAGCCTATCATTTTCGTACCATAGCCCCCTATGCTGCTTTCTCATTGGACAATTATCTAAGAGCCCGAGATAACTCAGTTGATGCGAAAGAAGAAAAACTTTTATTTTGACGGCCAGAAAAATAAATAAAATTCCTTTTTCACTGACGTAAATAAAAGGCAATTTTTTTTTTTTTCGAAGACCGAAAATATAAATAAAATTCCTTTTTCACTGAAAGGAAAATTATTCTCTTTTCCAAATCCGAAAAAATAAATAAAATATCTTTTTCACAAGTTTTGAGAGAAAAAGGGGAAATATTCTGTTTTCCTGAGAGTGAAATATAAATAAAACGCATGTCCCTTCCACGGTTCCGTAGAAAATGGACCAAGAAGTACCTTTTTCTAAAATGACGTCACTGTCATCTTGGATATTTTTACATTTCCTCGTAGAGCTTGACCCAAGGGTATAGTGTGGTAAGTTTCAGCTCCCTTGCTCAATGGCAAAGAACTATGTTTTTGGGGGGGGGAGGCATGCAAGGTCCCAGGCCAGGTGTGGTTACGGGGACGCAATCATTCATTTTTGTCGTAGGTAGGGTATTTGTCTGTTTAAAGAGAGGTGCGGTGTGACAATATTTGTCAGTCGAATTCATGATTCGAATAAATATTATTTTTTGCAATAAGACCAGTACATGAAGGCTAACAGGGTAATATTACAGAAGGTAATATAAAGAAATTAGCGTCTGTGTATTCACAGTTAATGCTTAATATTATTAATTACACCAATGCTTCCAAACAAATTATAAATTATCTTTGTGTGTTTTTCCAATTGAGCCTATTATTTAAATATATTCCCCAAAAATTATAGCTGTTTATATTTTGTTTTTAATTCATGGTCCTAAATGGTCAATTTAGGGAGGTTTGATGATGAATTTTGAGTTGGTTCAATTATCATCTACTCTATATTAAGTTACAATTTGTTGCAGGAAAACCATACTTGCTGCTTTTCCAATTCATGGGCATTGTTTTTGTTAGTAGGGTTGAGACAGATTTAGAATACGTGATACTTGTATCATCGGCATTTGAAAATTTGAAGCTTTAAAAATATCATTGATATATTGATAAAAAACGATATGTCTCAGAATGGATCCCGGGGCACACCACAAGGAATTGTATGGAGCATATACAATGTACAAGGTACAATGAGAAACACATTGGGTTCTAGAAGCTACGTAACTACGAAACCAGTCATTATCTCATTAATTATATGGTATCCTCTGATATCGTATTAATCAAATTCACGCAAGAGAATTGCATTATTCAATGTATCAAATGTTTTAGCTCAATCCAGAAATATCCTGATGCTGGAGATTGATCATACAAAGATAGTGCAGCCAAATGAGTTTATTAATTTGCGCAAAATCTGTATTGCTTGGGATAGATTATATTATTAACTGTTAAAAATACATTCGTTCTATTGGCAACAAGTTTCTCTAAAATTGTACTAAAGACATAGACTTATAGTCAGAAAGGATGTTAGTGTCGGCAGTTTAAAACACAGAAGTCACAGTGGCTTTTAGATTACCTGCAATCCCGGTTTGAAACGACAGGTTCAAGATGAAAGATATTGGAGCAGAAATGTGATTAGAAGCAGAGAAAGATCATTAACTATTATCAAGCAATACTATTCCTTGGCAACAAATCATTGTGTGTAATTTTGCCATACACGGTCTTTGTATTCCGTTATGTCGTAATTCCTAACGTCTGTTAGACAGAAATTATGAAGCCCATGTGGCTAACGCAGCGACGTTGGGCCAACGCTGGGTTCCGATTGGCACGGTTGACAGGTCGTGGCGGTTTGCTATCGTTCGCCGAGATAACTTTGGGTCAATATCATATTGATAACCGACCCGGTGCTGTAGGTGACGGTTGGAGGTAATGCCTTTGCACAAAGTCGGGTCAACGTAAGAAATAGTGTATCAGCCAGCAATTATTTGGAAATACATATAATAAAAATATAATAATATTATAATCTTATTACATGGAATCATAATTTAGGACAACGACATGTTTAATGAAAACGGGACAACGCCATTGGCCTGGGAATGTTCCAGTATATATTTTCTTCGCCCCAGACAATTTTGTACCCAAACTATTTCGTAGACCTTCCTCATATAAATGCAACTAACACGAATCGTTAGTTTACTTTATCCGAATTTGAGCAACCGTGTGGCTTGCATGGTGTAAGGGAGATAATCAGTTCCGCAATTCTCCAAAGTTATCTACCCTTGTTCGGTTTGCATTGCTGTTTTACTGGAATTATGAACCCGAACAAATTACCACATGCGCGAACCCGTTGCTCTCGTTTTTCCAGCTGTAAGCATCTATCCAAAAGTCGGTCATAGTTTGGTTAGCATAACAGCAATTTGCACTATGGAAAGGCCGAAGGCACAGGAGCGACGTCCGGTCACGCGACTTGCGGTAGACCTTCGAACGCTGACTTCGTGAATTCGTGACCTTTGACCTTACGGCTTTTGACCTCAGGCCTTTTGACCTTTGAACTACTTATGACTTATCTCCGACAAGTCCGTCGATCTGCACATCCGTATACGCCTGCTGGGTAGTATAGAAAGCGCAAATCGGGTCGTATGGGAAGATGTGGTGTGTCTCATCGATTGCGCGTGTGCACCAGTATGAAGCGGAGTACATGGAGGTTTCACTAAGCGAGACTCCCTTTAACATATACTGCGAGACATAACAGTTCATTATGTGGGTATTTGTGTGGGGGACCCTTTGCCAATTTGGCTATTTCGGCTAAGACCAGACCGGCGGTGAGGAGTTCTGGTGGTGTGACAAATAACAATAACACCATGATGTCGGTTGGGCGACGAATGAACTCCCTGTCTGATAGGGTTGTCCTTATAGGTCACGCTTCTGCGCATTTACGCCTGGCGTAAAAACGCTCCAACGCTTTAGCGCTTCAGGTCCACTCCTCCTTCTCTATCGCTGGGACCTGAAACGGTCAAGCGCCCAGACGCCCGTTGGTGCCTAGTGGCGAAAACCATTCAACGTTTCAAGTGCAGGCGGCGAGCGTCACAAGCGCTTCAAGTGCTGCCTATAAGATGACCTGTCTCCCTTTAGTATACAAATGGTGCTGCGATACAGTCGTTCTATTGCATATGTGATGGGTTGTCAACAGGTGTGAAGTTATACGAGGAACCAGATAGGTGAGAGACATAGGGTCTTCACCAAACGAGGTCCCACAATGTATGTTAACTCATCCCTTAGCATATGACGTCACTCCCGTAAGGGGAGTTCCCTCAACTCTTCCAGGATGACGCTATCAGTTTTTGTAACTCACCACATCGACGTACACACACCGGAAGACGTCACGGCCGCCGTGTCTCCAGGGTCACTTCTCGAAAGACAATTTGGCGGCAGTGACGTCATCCGATGACATATCAGTGTGACTGGACGTCGGTGGGGGTAGATTGAACAAAGTGGAGACGAAAGGGAGATAACTCATCTTATAAGCAGCACTTGAAGCGTAGGTGATGCCCGCCGCCCGCACTTGAAGCGTTTACTGGTTTTCAGTGGAGAAAATGGCCGCAGTCAAATCATTCTTCTCTCGGGCGAAAGCCTGGCCCAAGGTGTCTCTCACCTCCCTCCAGGGACCTCGTTTGGCGAAGACCCTATGTCACTCACCTCTCTGCTTCTCCGTACCCCTCTCCACATTTCCTGACATCATAGTGAAAACTGACGTGTCAGAGATAAGTCGTAAATATGTCAAAAGGCAAAGGCCTGAGTTCAATGGTGTCAAGGTCAGAGATGAAAGGTTCACCGGAAGTCACGTTACCGGACGTCGCTCCTGCGCCTGCACGCGCCAACTCAAACGCCACAAGATATGTATCCGTGAACCTCCGACTCGCTGCCCGTCTGTTAACTTCTTGTACGTTTCTCACGGCGGACGTTGGACTTAGTAAAAGTTTAAGAGCCACAGTAATTTGGGCAAACTTTGCCATAATTTTAACCCTTCCTGGCCGCCCCCTACCAAACTTTCTGCACTATCTCCGGAACGACAAAAAACGAAGAGCTGAAACTCCGTGACTTTATAGTTTATCATATTGAGGTCATTTTGGGCCTATTTGCATAACCCCCCGAGCAGAGGATCATGGGTAAATTCAAGATGGGGGGCCACGTAGGGTTCCTGAAAAGTGATGTTTTTGTCATATTTCTTCAAAAGTTCTGCTTTTTCGTGATGAAAAGTGGGCAAAAACTATTTTATATCACATTAATATTTACTAATTTATCATGCAGTCTTTGCAGAGAAATTGCATAAATAAACAATTCGGAAAACCTGACTGATAAATGACCAAAAATGGCGTTTTTGAAAATGACGTCACTGTGATGCCAACAAAGCGGCCATCTTGGATTTTTTTTTTACATTTTCTGGTAGAGCTTGACCCAAGAGTATATTGTGATAAGTTCCAGCACCCTAGCTCAAGGGGTAAGAAAAATAATTAAGGGGGGGGGGCATTTCTCCCCCTCCCCCAGGCCTGGACAGGTCCCAAAAAGCCCAGGCCAGATAGGGTTGAACCAAAAATACTCACCTTCTCAAACTTTAAGTGCTTCCGCTCATGCGCAGAATTGAATGTCAGCGCACTATGGACGCCACGCGAAAAAACGAAAAGACGAGATTGCATCGAATTTCGACATTTTTCGACTTTTCTTTTCGTTTTCTCGTTTTTTCGTCGTTTCACCTTTTGATAACGCGAGAAAACGAAAAACGCGGCGAAAAGACGAGATTTCTGACCCTCGTTTTCTCGTCTTTTCGCCTCGCATTCTCGTCTTTTCGCCTTCCATTCTCGTGTTTTCGTGCCGCGCGTTATCAAAACACGAGAAAACGAAAAGTCGAAAAGACGAAAAGATCAAAATCTCGCGAAATTCGACATAATCTCGTCTTTTCGCTTTTTTCGCGCTGCGCGTTATCAAATCGAAAAAACGAAAAAATAAACGATTAGCTGCATCCGGCTTCCATACTTATGCAGCTTACGTGCCTGCAAAATATTGTTTTCATTATCCACTTCTTGTCGAGAGAAAACACAACTGAATTCATTACCATTTCATGTTTTACTGATCATAAAATTTTAAAAGACATGGTCCCTGGTTGGACGCTTCTTGAAAACATAACAGATTTTAAACGATTACCAAGAGAAATAATAACAAATAGTTTTGCTGTGCAACTCAAAAATTAAATGTTTTAATGTTTTTCCTTGTCAAACCACCGAAATCTTCATCCCTCAATATCAAAATATACCGTGTAATTAGCCGCAAATCATATACACAATAGGAATACTTGTTATTATTTTGCATCATGCAAGTCTTGAAATTGGTGAAAAATCATTTTATTTATTTTTGAATGTCTCACCAACATTCCTTTTATTTAAAATTTCGGATCTTTTGAATACTTGCCTTTTGAATTTTCAAGATATTGCGTCGAAAGCTTTCTTCGAATCTACAGTAATCATATTATTTCTTTGTCTTCATATACAAACTTTAACGCTATCTGGCTTGGGCTTTTTGATACCTGTCCATCCGAAGAAGGAGGAGGGGGGGGGGGGCATTTCGCCGCCCCAACCCCAATCCTAAATATTTTTCTTACCCTTTGAGCTAGGGGCTGAAACTTGCAACACTATATCCTGGAATCAAGCTCTACCAGAAAATTTAAAAAATCCAAGATGGTCGTTTTGATGACGCCACGTGACGTTTTGATGAAAAAGACCTTGTTTGGTCGACTTTTCCGTCGAATTTATCGGGGTTTTCTTTATTTATGTGTTTTGTTCACAAAAACTGTATAACAAATTAGTAAATAATAACCCGATGTGAAATAAAATAGCTATTGTCCAATTTCTCTCGAAGTAAAGCAGGCATCTGAAGAAAAATGACAAAAACTTCACTTCTCAGGTACCCCACATCGGCGCCATTTTGAATTTCTCATGATACTTTGCTCGGAGAGTTATGCAAATAGGCTCAATATGACTCTAATATGATAAACTACAAAGTCCGGAAGAGTCAGCTCTTTATGGTTTGTCATTCCGAATATAGAGTAGAAAGTTTGGTAGGGGGCATACTCCTTCCACCTACATGTAGGGCTTGTAGGGTTAACAACTTTCACCATGATGTGAATAAAACCGGAATGTCATCATTCTGAACTATTATCATCTTACAACTGTATATACTACTGAATGCCGACTTGAACCTTTAAATCCCCAGGTGATATTTTGGGACCGACAGTACAGACAGTCTTTAAAGGTGTAAACGATTTATTTGTTCTGCCAACTGGTTGTGGGGAGCAGACCGCATCCAAGCTTGCGCCACTTGTTTATGCCATGACATATTTACAAAGTACAGAGCAGACGCTAAGGAACGGGACGATTGAAGAAGTTGGATATGAGTATATTCAAAAAGGTAGGTCTTAAAGATAGACGAGTGGAATACTGTTTATGGAACACGTACTCTTTACAATATTGGTCTCTCCGAAGGCAATGCTGGATTCAATCTTGCTCCAGAGCTCACTGACTACGAAAGAGTTATGTGGTCCAGTGGCTGCTGGAGAGCGGAACGTAATAAAATATGCATAGCCCGATTTCCTTGATCAGTTAGTACATTTTCAAATCAGTATTTATACTTCGCTTTGTATTATTTTGATTTCCGGCGGCGCAGCGCCGCCGGATATCTGAATTCAGTAAACATGGGAGCGGCCATCTTGATATTGGACGAGTAACAGGTGTTTTCTCGAGCCATACTTCATAGATGTGCCGCGGAGTGATCCAACTAGTTTCATATCGTGAAACGACAGGATTGTATCACCCGTTCGTGGTTAACACATTAATATTAATTCTGTTATAATGAATTCATCGAATAAATGTGCTTTAGTACTATTTTATTATGGCTGAGAGACCAAGTCATACATGATCAAGTTATTCACCTGTACGTCTGCAGCAAAATGTTTGAGATTGAACTGCGACTTACTAAAAACTGGAAACAGTAAAACACGCGGATCGGATTGGTGTGTAGAGAAAGTCGATCTAGGCTTAATTTACAATGACACACATCAATAAAGAAATACATGTAGTGGCTTGATGATGGGTCCCATATAATGCCACAGCGCGAAATCTTACATCAGGCTATATGAAATGACTTAATACGTCAACCAGAGAACATTACTTTCAAAGTCCAAGTTGGACAATGTCATGCGGTTCATGTGCACATTTTGCCAGCAAGCACTTAACTTCCGGCTAAACCCACACTTTCCAGATTGGTCCTTGCGCGAACTACATTATTCAAACCTTTAATGAAAACAAACAAATCGACGTTTTTTTAACCATAATGGTGCATCGTTACCTGTATTCACCAGTTGCACACGTAATCGGCTTGTAATACGCAGATTATAAGCTACAAAAGTTTCAGCCGGCATTGATGCATCTGCATCAATAAGTTTTCTTGTGAAATAATTGAGAAGTCAATTTAAGGTTGAATTCACGACTAAACAATCATTCAACCGTAATCACATACACGTTCATGTATACAGTTAGTCTTTAGAATTGTGTAATGTTCGTGAGGCCTAATCCAACTATATTTGTCAAGTAAGTAAGAGCGGATCGCTCGAATATCAAATAGTCTGCGGACAATACTTAAACACGTGACTCTTGATAAAAAGTCTAGAGAGAACTGCCTCTCTGAAATGGAGGTTTTTTCCTGCGGCACGCAGGTCTACGGGAGTCTCGCGTTGTTGTTGTTGTTCTTGTTCTTCTTCTTCTTGTGACTTTTTGAAAAAAGCATGCGCTAAGAGAGTGTGATCTCTGCCACACTTTTCTTCTCAACCTCCTATCTCACATGACAACCCTGTCTTCAGGCACGTTTGAATAGTAATCATTTTATCTACCCAATCCAGATAATTCACAAATTGGTAAAGAAGTAGACAAGTCATTATGATTAACATTGAATAATACTTGGTATCAAATTGTAGATCACGCATCATAAAAACAAACGCAACAATTACGTTTCAGAAGTAAGGGAACCACTCACCAACTTTCGCGGAATAAAGATGTTTAACTTATATAAATGACAATTTTTATAATGTTTAAATTTACCCCCACAACCAAGTCGCAAATATGGAAATATGTTTTGAAAGGAAGAATAATTTAACCCTCTGTGGGGATCGAAACAATGACCCTCCAATCCCTGGAGTTGCACTTTCTGTCTTAGCTATACCGAATCATTGATAATACTCAAAAGTGACTTTATGCGCAACTGGTTTTATAATACAGAAATGACTATATAGTATTTAATGAGTTAGACAACTCTGTGCGCGAGCGATACATCATAGTTGTGCAGTTATATTGTGCACTTTCGGTTACAAGCATGAAATTTGGCACATAGCTATCTTGAATGATCCTCTTTCGGAACACAGCCGCTCCATCCTCATTCTTGCAAGCCAGGGCCTTGCTTCGCTGGTATTGATATTCCCGTCCTCTTCGGCACTCAGAATCCCTTTAGATTAGCATTAATCACTCCCGTAAATGCAATACTTATGTTTATCAGCAGACAATGGGCAGAAACATATTGCATTTGACGTCATTCTCTCAAGTCAGAGCTATTTCTGCTAGAATTTACTGGTTCTACACCTCACAAATTACGTTATTTTGTCAATCAGTTTTACGAATGGAATTACGTCAAATATTAGCGAATACTGACCATAAAAGCGATCTATTTGACCTCGTTGTCAAAAGCTAGGGCCTTGATTTCTTGGAGTGATTTTTTTGTTGGATTTTGGTACTTAGATACCTTTCATAATTGACTTTAACTTGGCAATCATTTTCGTGAATGCAATAATTTTGATGTACCAAAAGATAATAACGAGAATTCGACATCATTCTCTTACACACAGACCTTGTTTAGTAAACTAGCCCTGGAATTTCGCATTTAAATCACCTTCGGAATGACCTAGTGACAAACTTATTCGCGAATTGAGTATAGGGAGACAACCATAGATACTGACTAGAAATTTTTCTTATTTGCAGAATTTGATTTTAAAAAAATTTAATAAAATTAGCAACCTTTGAAAAGGCTTGACCGGACATGTCAGATGAAATGCTATTTCCTAAGAATGAAATAGTTAGTCAGTTACATGTATATAGAAGGAGCGCACCATGTCTTGGTATTGACTTGCTGCATGGAAAATAGTGTCAAGTTATTTAGTTTGCAGACGATAACACACGTAAATGCAGAAACTTAATTATTCTAATCGAATATCAAGACTGTCACAGGCCTCAATTTGAATAGTGAAAAGTGTCATTATGCCTTTTGGACAGTTCGATAAAGCCTTCAACCCCATTCCATAGTTTCACAGATCAAAGTGATAGACGTGATACTAAATTCATTGAAAATTAACCTCGAAGGAAATATAAATTTTCCATTTTGCTCGGCAAAGTAAGCGAGAAGGTAGAATGAAGAGCTTAGATTTTCGCGCTATGACTAAATCCTTGAAATTTATTTGGATTTCCAAATATTTGAAAGCCTTTTTGATTTGCAAAAAGGAACGGCTGAACCGAATGTTTTGAAACTTGACATACACGATACTTGTACCAAGACTTTGCCAAACCGATCATTGTGCCTTCGTCTGTCAATTCGGTATGGACGGCACGGACCAGTCAAAATTGTTGGATTTTGAACGGGGAAAGTGAGTGAGTGAGTGAATAGAATTTAACGTCGCTTTCAACAATATTTCAGCTATATCACGACGAATCAACTAAGCACCACCCAGCCCAGTTGTGTTCCTGCTACTTCGAAGAAGAAATCTTTGAAGCAGCATGGAACCAGACACCATCCGGTCACCCTATAAAACACTGAGGACAGCGCACAAGACACAGACAGAACGCTGACATGGTGCAAGAAAGACAAATGATACCACAGTGCCAGACATCACATTATCAAGTTCCTGTTGCTTCTCAGCAAAATCCATTGAAGCAACAGGAACCTGAACCCACCCAACCACCCGCTTGAACGGGGAAAGTGAATATATATATATATGCTATCAGACCTATTACGCAATTCCTACAATTGTGCGTTAGAAGTTGAAAATTACTTCCTTTGGCATGAAAACACTGGCAGATGGCGCTTTTTCTACAATTACCACTACCTCCGTTGATATGCCTTTCACTGTATTATTGCCACTGCCGCAGATTTTGACTACAATGTAGTCATTATACCCCCCGCAACGAAGTTAGGGGGGGTATACTGGAATCGGCTTGTCCGTCCGTCTGTCCGTCTGTCTGTAGACACAATTTTGTCCAGACTACTCCTCCTAGGATTTTGCTTCTATTTTAATGAAACTTTACATATGTGTTACCTATGGTTTGAAGATGTGCATGTCCTATTTTCAAGGCGCAATTATAATTTTTGACATATTTATGATGTTTTGAACTTTATAGGACTTTGCCACTTTCAGGATCTATTCCCATGTACCGTCTGTCTGTAGACACAATTTTGTCCAGACTACTCCTCCTAGGATTTTGCTTCTATTTTAATGAAACTTTCCATATGTTTTACCTATAGTTTGAAGATCTGCATGTCCTATTTTCAAGGCGAAATTATAATTTTTGACATATTTATGATGTTTTGAACTTTATAGGACTTTGCCATTTTCAGGATCTATTCTCATGTAGAGACTATTTTGTCCGGACTACTCCTCCTAAGACTTTGCTTCTATTTTAATGAAACTTTACATATGTGTTACCTATGATTTGAAGAAGTGCGTGTGCTGCTTACAAGGCGAAATTATAATTTTTGACATATTTATGATGTTTTGAACTTTATAGGACTTTGCCATTTTCAGGATCTATTCCCATGTACCGTCTGTCTGTAGACACAATTTTGTCCAGACTACTCCTCCTAAGATTTTGCTTCTATTTTAATGAAACTTTTCATATGTTTTACCTATGGTTTGAAGATCTGCATGTCCTATTTTCAAGGCGAAATTATAATTTTTGACATATTTATGATGTTTTGAACTTTATATGACTTTGCCATTTTCAGGATCTATTCTCATGTAGAGACTATTTTGTCCGGACTACTCCTCCTAAGACTTTGCTTCTATTTTAATGAAACTTTACATATGTGTTACCTATGATTTGAAGAAGTGCGTGTCCTGCTTACAAGGCGAAATTATAATTTTTGACATATTTATGACGTTTTGAACTTTATAGGACTTTGCCATTTTCAGGATCTATTCCCATGTACCGTCTGTCGGTAGACACAATTTTGTCCAGACTACTCCTCCTAGGATTTTGCTTCTATTTTAATGAAACTTTACATATGGTTTACCTATGGTTTGAAGATGTGCATGTCCTATGTACAAAGCGAAATTTTAATTTTTGACATATTTATGACGTTTTGAACTTTATAGGACTTTGCCATTTTCAGGATCTATTCCCATGTACAGATAAGTTTCTAGTGTAATCAACAACTCCTATACTATTTTTATCAGAATGTTTTGAAATTTGTAGACATGTTCGAAGATTTTCATCTCCTATTTGTGACATGAAATATTAATTTTTGTTTTAATTACCCAGACTTGGAATGACCAGTATATTATTGTTTTTAGACATATTACTCAGAACGGCAGACTTGTGTCTTGCAGGGCGGGGGGTATCTCAGTTATCCCTTATGATAACAGTTAAATCTAGTTTCTCACTAGTTTGCTTAGTAACGTTTGACTTTAAATATTCATCATAACGCTTCAAAATCTTCAGGAGACTTATCTTGAGTATTGTTACATGCCGTAGAAATGGTTTTCCAATGAGAGTGTGCATAGTCTAATTGTTAACAGAGAGCAAAACATGTCTATTCTTATGCTAATTAGATAGACGACAATTTGCTTTTTCAATACCATCTCATGCGGATATGTATGTCCATGGTCGCCTATGGCAGATGTCTCTTCCCTTGACATATTCTTGAATGTATTGCACAAACACGACCTTTTTTACCTCCATTTTAGAGAGGTAGTTCTCTCTAACCTGATAAATCCAGAGAGCAGAATTTGGCAGTAAATGGGCTGGATTCATTTCTCGGGAATTTCTCAATATAAAAACCCGAATGCAACCTTAGCAAATTAGTTTCGTGATGTTTGAAATCATTATGTCCCCTTCACGCAAAAGGCATATACACGTAATTATGCCTATAGCGATCGCTTTGTCCGTCCGTCTGTCCGTCTGTCCATCCGGACGTCGGGTGGTCCGTACGTCCGTCCGAGTTTCTTGTCCGGGCAATATCTCGGTTAATATTTGATGGACAGGATCGAAACTCGCATGGAATGTGGCCAGTGGCTCGTAGTTGTGCAGCGTGGAGTTTTTTCTGAGTTCCGGTATAATTTTCAAGAGTTATGACCCTTTTTCTGAAATCTCTTTGAATGGGACTTGTCCGGGCTGGATCTTGGTTAATATTGTATGGACAAGTATGAAATTTGCATGATATGTGGGCAATGACCCACAGTTGTGCAGCGTAAAGTTTCTGCACGTTTCGCTTATATTTTCAAGAGTTATGGCCCTTTGTTCCTGAATTCTCCGTGAATTGGGACTTGTCCGGGCTGGATCTCGGTTAATATTGTATGGACAATTATGAAATTTGCAGGATGTGTGGTCAGTGCCCTGTAGTTGTGCAGCGTGAATTTTCTCCGCGTTTCGCATATATTTTCAAGAGTTATGGCCCTTTTTCTTCAAATCTTTGTGAATTGGAACTTGTCCGGGCTGGATCTCGGTGAATATTGTATGAACAATTATGAAATTTGCAGGATATGTGATCAGTGCCCTGTAGTTGTGCAACGTGAAGTTTCTCCGCGTTTCGCATATATTTTCAAGAGTTATGGCCCTTTTTTCTTCAAATCTTTGTGAATTGGAACTTGTCCGGGCTGGATCTCGGTGAATATTGTATGAACAATTATGAAATTTGCATGATATGTGATCAGTGCCCTGTAGTTGTGCAGCGTGAAGTTTCTCCACATTTCGCCTATATTTTCAAGAGTTATGGCCCTTTTTTCTTCAAATCTTTGTGAATTGGGATTTGTAGGGCTGGATCTCGGTTAATATTATATGAACAAGTATGAAATACGCATGATATGTGGTCAGTGACCCATAGGTGTGTAGCGTGAAGTTTCTCTGTTTTCGGTTATATTTTCAAGAGTTATGGCCCTTTGTTTAAACCTAAGTGAATGGGATATATTTATTTGTCCAAGCTGGATCTCAGTCCATAACTGATTTGAACCAGGAAAATGGCTATATTATATGTTATTCTACATTCCAAAGCAGACAACATAGGTCCTAAGTATGAAATTGCCCCAAAAACAGTGAATTGGGTACAAAATTCACTGATCGCTTCATAATTTCACCACAATATACTCCCAAGGAATGTAGGTCTCATAACCAGGTCACATTTTCGGGTTTGGCGAAAGCCCTGGCGACCATCTTGCATCGAAGCATCGTATTATCACTTGTTGCTTGATATTTGGAATATGTATTATGTGAGACATGGCAAAAAAGTGACTGAAACAGAATTTTTATAATTATCCAAATTAGGCCTCCACCAACCAATAAAGAACAGAACAATGGCGGGGCAGTGTCGGATTAAAGTGGAAGGGGGGGGGGGCATACAATTGAGCAATCTCTGATTGCTTCCTTCCTGTGTTTATGTTTACAGAACGTTATTATCCTGGAATCAACGTTTCTGGCCTGTATCCGGAAACTTCATTCATTTCATTTATATATCATATATGGTATAATTTCTGCTGAGTGGCTCAGTTTTTTTTATATATTTTCACCATAAGATCTGACAATAACTTTACCGTTTTGACCATAGGTTTAAATGCAATATTTGCATTCGTATGAATATATGTACAAACCAAAGTTAATAAAATTAGTCCAGTATCCATGTAAACTCTTGTCACCAAGGGAACATTTCTGCTAGTATTCGCTCTACTCTAGTAATGTTATTTTTTTAACCCCAAGTTGGCCTTTGACATAAATACAAACTGAGGACACTAAGTAATATTCATTACATTACCGAATGGAAACATTTTGAACTTTACATGTATATCAAGTTGCCCATGCAGCACATGTACCGATGTGTTTTGTCAACGGCTTCCATGCATTTACTTGTACAATTTATAGTTGACTATATCTTTGTCTGCACAACTATCAACATAAAATGAAAATATTATTTAAAAAAAAAAAAGTTATTCAAGGATTGATATCTGTGCGTATAGGCTAGGCATGCTTTGTGATAAAGCAAAGACTTGACACTAAATGCTAGCTTGACGCTTGAAAATCGAGATTATAATTGACTGAGCGTTCAAGTCAGCGAGAATATGGCATGACCGTCACGCGCTTTCACCGCGCCTATGTTTCTGGAGAACGCGGGCAAACAAAAAAGGGGCGCGATCTGCAAAATGTTTTGCGCGAGTGGCATTTATGAACTCGCGTCAAAAAATTCGTTGGCGCGCCTGTGTTCATCATCAACGACGGGACGCAATAGCTTACAAGGCTCTTTCAAGACGTTACAGGGATGTATGGAGAATGCGAGTCGTTATTGTACAAACTCGCACTTGAGATAATGAAGCAGTCTCCTGCGGTCGCGTCAGATTTACGTAGCAACGCGTTTTATTTTGTTAAAGACGCGTTAATTAAATCTCTCCATGCGTTGATTCATTCCCGACCGCGTCAACGAAAATTGCGGGTGCGTTTGCCGATTTGGTGGAAGCGTGTGTCATATTTTTAATCAGGATATTGTTTTTGTTTTGACGTACCTCATACGCATTTCTCTATCGGGGTTATGAATTATACACGCGCCTAGTTTTTGTTTTGTCTCGTTTAAAGACAAGTCTTTTCTGAGCTGTACTGTACATGTCGGCTTAGCCACGGTTAGGCCTAGGAACTTGTCGTGCAATGAGCCTCAGAGGCTATGAGTTATCCTGTCCCTGCGAGTTTGATACTGAATTTTATCCTGTTTCCTGGCGAAAATGCCACACGACCGGGACGCGGAAGTGTGGCATTCGCCACAACGAATAATATTTATTTCTACGAACAGCCTTTTCTTCTCGGGGAAGTTGCGAGGTAAAGTGGATCTAAAACTTGCTATAATCAAATACGACAAAAGTAAAAACGGTTGGAGACGCGTCAAATATTTTGAAATATTCGGAATCAGCTTTGTAGATTTGGTCATATTTCATAGAAATATGACAAGAAATCATGACTTCTGCTCGAAATGATAAGTCAAAAGACCGTACAGCGCTAGATTCTGATCGCCAACTCTTCGGCTGATCGGCCGAGCTGGGGTCGAGTCGGCGAAAAAGACGGCACAGTTTTCGAACAAAAAACGTCTGAAAATGGTCAATCTTGAATTAAACAACGTATTCTAAGAATGTTTTCTGTATGCTAACAGTATTTTGATTCATGTAACCTAAAATTGTATACGTCAAATCTAGATCGTCGAAGCCGAGTCATTGTCAGACGGCTTTCGTCACCTGTTACTCACAGTCACAGTACACTACCTTTTCCAGATATTCCAGGAACAGTCGTACATACTATCGGTCAGATTTACAAAGTTGATATCCGACATATTCTTTATTTCCAGTTCTGTCGCTGACAGAACACTCCAGCTGCCATGTTTGTTTACATTACAAACTGCAGGTCAGCCAGTGCAGTTTGATATGTGTCTTTATCCCAATGGCACGTGACCGCTGTCGACCAATGGCTTGCCTAGGATCTTCTGGGCGTAGAAATAAATAATTTTACCGTTGCTTTAACCCTACCTGCCACGGGAAATATGTGCCGCAGTCTGGTACGCCACCCCATTCTCCATGTCCCCAACACACATACACACACCGCAAAATAATGTCTAATCCCTGGGCTATAGGGGGTCTAAATTCTCAAAATATATCACATATCTTGGGTCAAATTCTACCCCCTAATTATTTTCTTACCCCTTGAGATAGGGGCTGAAACTTACCACACTATACCCTTGGGTCAAGATCTACCAGAAAATCTTTAAAAAATCCAAGATGGCCGCTTTGATGACGTCACAGTGACGTCATTTTCAAAAACGGCATTTTGGGGTCGATTTTTCGGTCGGATTTTTCCGCAAAAACTGCGTGATAAATTAGTGAATATTAATGTGATGTGAAATAAAATAGTTTTTGCTCACTATTCGTCGCAGAAAAGCAGAAATTTTGAAGAAGTAGGACAAAAACATCACTTTTCTGGGACCCCACGTGGCCGCCATCTTGAATTTACCCATGATCCTCTGCTCGGGGTGTTATGCAAATGGGCTCAAAAGGACCCAACATGAAAAACTATAAAGTCAAGGAGATTCAGCTCTCCACTGTTTGTCGTTTCGGAGATAGCGCAGAAAGCTTGGTGGGGGAGGGCATTTTTGCCCCAGGCCAGGTAGGGTTAACGATTTTTTGTCAGATTTCCTCAATTATTTAATTATATTATTTTTTCCGGGATAAAACTACATAATAAATTAGGAAACATTTACTTAAATAATTGAGGGTTTTTTTATCAGTTAAAAAATACGACGAAACCTTACGTTCCCATCCTCGTGGTCACCATTTTGAATTTAACCATGATCCTCTGCTCAGAGGAGTATGCAAATAGGCCCCGATAGGATATAGTATAGAGTCAAGGAGTGTTAGGTCTTATTTGTTTTGTCATTTCAAAGATAGTTCAGAAAGTTTGAAATGGCGTGGGCATGGGGTTGGCCATAATAACCTCAGGCTTAGTAGGGTTTAAAAACATTTTTGTTCACCGGTGTAAAATTTACAACCGCCTGAAAACCCCACCAATATCTTCGAACCAAGAAATCCATCTTTAAACATTGCAATCGAAGCTTCACTTTAAATTTAGATGCCATGTCATTTTAGAATTTATCCACAAATGTTTTAACGTTATCATTGATCCAGTACAAACTGCCAGTTTGGGCATTCTGTAATTACGATGAATACATTTTGTGCCATGAAACGATGAACAGCTTTTGCAGATACAACAGAATTCTTTCGATCAAAAGGATGGTGATTCCATTTGAAGGAAAGTTTCAACATTTGAAACCGCAATATTGGCTATTGTCCGATAACTTATTTATACTTGCTTTCCCGTATCTTCAGAATCTACCGATTTTGATTGGTCCGTGCCGGCTAATTTGAATTGACGGACCAAATCGCCTTGATCAAGTTGGTGGTGTCTTGGTCCAAGTATCACAACATTTGGTATAGCCGTTTCTTTAGAGTAGATATTGTTGGAAACTAGGCCAATCCAAGACTGCTATCGATGATTTTGACTAATCGGGTTCTTTGGAGGCGGACCCGGTTCATCACTGTACTATACATGTATTGTAAATCTGTTGAGTACTTTCGGGAATATTAGCGCGGACAGGCCGACCGGTAGACAAGAAATACCATATGAAAGAATAATCTTCCAGCCACCTTCGATGGCGCATCATCGCGAACACCATTGTATGTTACACCGACCATTCAAGCGCAAATGCTGTTTCGTTGGAGAACCTGTAAACAGTATTACATTTAGCAAATTTTTATTAAATATCTTTGTTTTAAAACTAATGTTCAGTATAATGATCTGGGATAGTGCTTGTCAATACTTCTCTCTTCAGACTTTAAAGAATCGACACAAACTTTTAGATGCATCTTTTTTACACTATGTTTTAAATCAGAAATTTAACAGCTCGTATATTTTATCACATATTAATTTTTCAGCTCAAACCAGGAATCTTATTAAGAGGGATCATTTCTCGTCCATCAAGAAGCCGAATAAATATAAGAAAATTTTCCTACATACCAAGAGCCATGTCATTTTAGCCATGTGTTTTAAATCTAAAGTACATACTTTCCTTAATCAATCTTAATATGACATATTGCTCTTTTTTTAAGTATAATCCAGCTATGAAATATTTAATCAAATTTTATAGCCATTTCATAACCGATTTATCTTAAAGATGTATTTTCGTGTTATTTTTTAATTATATTCAATCTGTGATACATTTAGCCCAATTTATAACCATCTTACAATATATTTAACTTAATGAGGTATTTTACAGCATTCGTTCCTCTTTCTAAGTATATTTAATCTGTAATAGATTTAATTCAATTTATAGTTATGTTATAACAGATTTATCTTAATAATGTATTTTAGTACTCTTAAATTTAACGTTGAATGTCGAATTTAGCATGTGTTATACTTGTTTATCTGTGTATATATGTTTTATTTTTTTATGTCTTATTCAATTTGTTTATAACGTTTCCATTTCGATCTATCTTATTCGTCTTTACCTGTTTTGTTTTATATCTTTGTATATAGTATTTTACAAGGTCTGTAATGGGTCTCTTGCCTGTTAGCCTTTTCTTGGATAAATAAATAAATTACATATTAATGAGACCAGCCGACCTTGATTTAAAACACCAAATATGGAGTGTTCTTGTGAAGCACATCCTTCTTGATTGGCTGAGATGCAGAGTGACGCGCATTGGTACTGGACCTCAGCGGTTAATCCCTGTAACCTCTGCATTGAACAGAGCAAAGCAAACCACTCGGTTGGCTGACAGACTACGCGACGTCATCAGTGATTTATTACATTCAGCACAACCATTTACCATGGCTCCCGACTGTAGAACAGAAAGGAAGAGGGAATATCTGGTAGTGAGGATGCGATGACGATCGGGCTAATAAGAATGAAAACCCAACGAGCTTTCCAAATAAAAATGGATTTTCAACTATTTGGAAAGCCAAACCAATTTCAAAGATTTTTTTCATATTGCTAAATATCAAGCGTCAGATTGGACATTCAATATTCAGCCGTCGTCCATTAGAGAATTTCAGCATCAATAATCGAAGGACCTATTTTGGATGACAGCACCAATTGCCAATTGACAGTACCAATTCAAATGTGTATGAAGTAAATATAATAAATAATCAAATCTATGCTCTCTCTTGTCTCTTACTTTTTAACATGAAATGGAAAATGTATGTTTTCTTCAAATGTAAGTTTCAATGTATTCAGTATTAGATTCAGCAATCTGACCTGTGAAACTATGGAATTATCATTATCGAACTGTCTGCGAGGCATAATGATACTTTTCAATATTCAAATTTAGGCCATGACAGACTTGATATTCGATTTCAATATTAGAGTATTATTAATTTAGCTTCTGTTATTTAACGTAAATGTTGTATTATCTACAAAATAAATACTTTACACCATTCCATTATCCTTTCCGTATAAATGGTTAACTATTTCGCTCTTCGTTTCATCTGAAATGAAAGCCTATTCGTAAGTTGTATCGAATGCACCAAGCGTTTTGCCGGTCTGATGAATTGTTCGGGAACAGGATTGTCTCATTCAATAAAACTATTCTACACATCTTCTAACAGACGTCTTACACACGTGATGAAAAAGCTATTTTGAAACTAGTTCAACAACTCCATATTGTTACGTCTAAACGATAATAGAAAAAAAAAACGCAACAGAAAGCTTTGTGAAATCAAGGATTAACAATCAAATATTTATTTACAATACTAAAATCATACACAAATTAAGAAAGATCAATACAGTAAATAAATGAGAAATATAGTCTTAATGTTCAATGCTATACCGGTGTATCTCTCACAGTCCGTACTAACCCAGAATCTCTATACAGTCCGTGCCGACGCAAAGAAATCGCGTTCCTGTATTTCTATAGTCCAACACCGCTCAGTCGTTTACTGTTCAAGCAAAGGGTCCAATCTGCGACAGCTCAATCAACTAGATAACACAGCGGTCAAAACACAGGAGTAATCCAACAGGAATATACAATCCAGCAGTCAGTAATCTCAGGCTAAGGTAATATTCAAATAGTAGCACAATCTAATGCACCCACATAGAAGCCAGTTAGAATCCCTCCTCGATCTTGAACATTGCGCTACTTATACTCTATCGAGCATTCGAGATTATTCTATCAAATCAAGAAACTTCCCCCAGTACAGCATTGACGTATGATATAACCCAGCTACCATCACAACAGCTTCTAGAAAACTCGAAATGATTAACCCACAAAACAGTATGTAGCTCTATCATTCCAGAAACATCGACAGTCCAATGATAGTAAATTACAATATCATAACAGTAGATGTGTAGATGGCGCTGTGACCCAATTACTGCCGTCATACGGGTCACTTCGTATATCGGCCATTTGCAATTATGATAATCGATCACGACTTCGAGAGAATTCTATGATTGTAATCACAGAACAGAATGTAAACATGTTTACCTCAGCTCTATTATTCGAGAACTATCTTCAGTGTCTAAGTTTATACTGCAATACCATGACAATATCAAATTATCAGTTTTGTTTTGTAAAGCTAATTGCGCAATTTGCAACCGCGATAGCCTTCATAATGACTATGGTTAGAGCCTCTCCACGGATTGGAGAGGTCATGTGTTCGATTCTCGCTAACCTTATTCTTTTTCTCTCAAATTATTTTCATATACGGTATACAATTTTCTTGGTTTGGGGTTTCAACGTCATACCAAATTGTCATTTCTGCATTATAAATCAAGTTCCACACAGTTGCGAGTGTTGCCTATGGGCTGACATTGCTCATACGGAAAGAGCAACTGGACAGATTGGAATGGTCATGAGTTCGATTACCACTGACGGTTAAATTAATCCCGCCTTACAAAAATTACTTGGAGGTTGAAAGGTAGACCTACGTACTAGGTTAAACTTTATACCAAATTGTCAAGTTAAACAATAAAATTCGGTGAAAGTTGGTGAGTTGCCTCTCTTACTTGTAAAACATAATCGTTGTGTTTGTATGTTAAGATGCATGATTTATGAATCCTTATTTTATTATAACGATCGGAGTTTGAAAGGTGTGGCAGAGATCACTCCATCTTAGCATGTGCATATTTCAAAAAGTCACAAAACAACAACAACAACAACGCGAACCTCCCGTAGACCTTCGTGCCGCAGGTAGTGCAGTGCATTAGAATAGGGGTCGGACCGCTATTACAATTTACATTGGCGGCAATGTTAAAAACTGTTAACGTCATTGCATCTTCTCGATTCATTAGTTAAGTCTAGACTCCCATATTCGGCAAGAAGTACTTTTATTCAAGTGCTACAACCGGACAGGCTTCTTGACGGGGGTCGCCCATCGAAATTTTGAGTTATGCGCTCGTACAAACGACGTCATAATTTTGACTTTTTTCTATGCTTTCAGAAAGCAGTGCACAGGCACCCCAATAGTCCCTCTTAGCAACTCCTTATTAGGCCTTGAGTTAAAATCAAACTCACCGCGGAACCAAACACATATCATACTCCAATCACCTACCACTGGCCTTCAATTATTCCTCGCAACAGAGACTGGAAAAAATATTAAAAACAATTTACTTCTCTGGCAGAGGTTGCCTA
>JAVTVY010057065.1:0-31386 GCA_036873755.1 Hanleya hanleyi | reverse complement strand
CAAACTGTGCGCGAGAGTAGAAGTCCAGCATTTCACTAATCTAAGGCATGGAAGGACTCAACGATATTAGGGCACCCATATTAGATTTTCGTATACATTTTAGCATAACTAAAATATGACCGCTGGAACAAAAATCATATTTCGATTTACTGTAACGGCAGAGATTGCGATATTGAAAACGGTAGGTCGGTTTAAGGTGTCATGCTATAGATAACCAGGCTAAAATATATAAGAAGAAAAGGGAAACAAAACTTCTAACGTCAGCCGACGATGTTTATGTCACTATATTGCCAGGCAGAATGGAAACGGACAGCATATTCCAGGTATTAATTGAGTTTCTAGCTAATAGACTTAGCGCAAGTCTACCACATTTGAAATGAACACAATTTTGAAAAATCATTATGATCTTATAAAAACTCAAATACTCAAAAACGGCCTGTCATCGACGGTGCGCGGACATCCCCCCGAGGACATTTCTCCCTGCTGACATATCCCACTTCATCTGTGTACTATGAGTTCATACGAATGTGTAACAAAATTGACTTTTTCTAAAAAAAATTCTTGTTTTCTATAATTTGGCATGACTAAACAATAAATACACAGTATAAGTTAATAACTATCACATAGTTATGTGATTTTACTCGAGCAGCAGGTTGAAATCAGGATAATAAAGCTGTGAGGATGTTAAATGGTATTGTAATCAGTGGTTTTAAAGACAAACTGTATACAATGACTTTCCTTGTGCCATGCACGGACTGATTCTACTCCGGCAATGGGCTAACTCGGGATAAAGATAAACTAAACAATAGATTCTACCTAATTACAGACATTATGTAACAAACATGCTGATTTATTTAAATTGGTGATTAAATTTGAAAAGACAACATATTTGCAACAATATATCATCTAACAATGATGTTTATTTTGTCTCCGTTGAAACCATGGGGTATTCTTCGAAATCATATGAATTTATTGAAAGTAACTTATTGAAAAGATAATCATCAAAATCGCTTTATTTATAACTTGGTTGCATTTTTATTTTGTTACTAAATCATACAAATCTGGTTAACAGTGCCGCTATCTTAAATATAGCTGGGGAAAATTTATGTCCGATTAAGCTTTTTGAAAATAAGAATAAAATGTTTTTGTCAATATGTGTTTCACATTCGTATGAAATCATAGCACAAATATCTATAGGAAGGAGGGGGAAATGTCCGCAGGGGGAGATGTTCGAAGGGAGAAATGTCCTATTTTACATGATAATTGCAAGCGTGGGTAATAAGATAATGTCACTATCACAAGTTTTTTTGTTTGCTCTTGCCTTCAGACTTTACAAATCATTCGGCACAATACATTATTTGTTATTTTAAAAGCCATTAAGGCTTTACCAAATAAGATATAGATTATTAAACGTTCTCGCATTTCTGAGAATGATATCTTGCTCACAAATAATGAATGACTGCCTTTTGCAAAAAAAAAAAAGGATGGAGAACTGCCAATACGCTTGGAAGGCCAAATGTCCAAATAATCAGAAACTCACAGTTATTGAATCGAAAACCTAAGTTTTCAATCAGAAAACCATGGTTTTCGAATCGAAAACTTAGGTTTACGGTCGAAAACCTAGGTTATCTATCACACAACCCCGAGTTTCTCTTTCCTTAACTTCGAGTTTCTATTTCTCAACACCGAAAATCACAGTTGTGATTAGAAAACTTAAGTTATCGAACCGAAACCCTAGGTTTTCGAATTGATAACTTAAGTTTACGGTCGAAAACCTAAGTTATCTAGCAGACAACCCCGAGTTTCTCTTTTATTGGACACTTTCTAATCGATAACCTAGGTTTTCGAATTGATGGGTGTCGTGAAGTGAAACTCGACTTTCTAACTTAGAGTTTCGATATCCGGGTACTTTGGTTTTGGCGCCTTTTCCGATTGTTGACTAATCAGAAATGCAGAGAGAACCACGTGGCGAAATTAATTATACGGAATCAAACTGCTCACACAGATATAACATTCACCGTATGCCTGTAGTAATCGCTGTTGACCCAGAGACAGCTTGTGTCTCACCGAAGTATTTGCCAAAGTAGCTATCTACATATCACTGAATGTGCTTTGCTGGTGTGAATTACATTGACCTGTCTTATGTCGGTCAGTCAGCTTGACCGGATAGCTGAAGTTCAACTAGATTATTTCCCCCAATTCAGTCTGCAGCATATTTATATAGCTATTAAACTGATTAAAGGACTAGTTCTGAGTATCAATACCCAGTCTTTGATAATGCTAGGCTCGGACATACAGGATAGTCTACATTGAATAAATAATCTCAGTTATCCTTTTGTTGAATACATGTTGATTTTGTGGTTCTGTCTGACGTTTTAATTAGTCAGCATGCGGGAAAGGGCGCGAAACCCATAGTACCCGGATGTCGAAACTCGAAGTTAGTTAGTCGAGTTTCACTTTACGACAATCGCAAATTCGAAAACCTAAGTTATCGATTGATAACTTAAGTTTTCTACACGAATGTCCAAAAATAAAAGAGAAACTCGAAATTGAAAAAGAAACTCGGGGTTGTCTGCTGGATAACCTAGGTTTTCGACCGTAAACTTAAGTTATCAATTCGAAAACCTAGGTTTTCGGTTTGATAACTTAAGTTTTCTGGTGACAACTGTGATTTTCGGTGTTGAGGAATAGAAACTCGAGGCTAGGAAAGAGAAACTCGGGATTATGTGGTAGATAACCTAGGTTTTCGACCGTAAACTTAAGTTTTCGATTCGAAAACCATGGTTTTCTCTTTGATAACTTAAGTTTTCTGTTTGAAAACTTAAATTTTCTGTTTGAAAACTTAGGTTTTCGATTCAGTAACTGTGAGTTTCTGATTATTTGGACATTTGGCCTTCCATATACGCTTCGTTGCAGACAGAATACATATGCCGCGTGCCTTAATAGACCAGCAAAGATACGAAGGCAAATTGCCAGGGGAAGAAAGTATATCACTGATACCCACGGGAGAAGGAAGCAGGGGTGCCCAGAACTCCTATTTATCAGCACAGATACTTGATATATATAGCTTAATAATAAGCTATATATATAGCGAATAATAAGTATTTATTCGTGAATATTTCCCAAGGTCTCCATTTACGGCACACATGGTATGATGGATCTAACCTTTATGTCACACTAGTCTCTTAATCGGTTAATGTGTATTCAGACTAAGACCTTTGTAAACAAATGCATCAAGCTTAGATATGTTATGCAAGTTCTTATCTGCTTTATGTATCAACCTATTCTTAGGGCTCCATTGTGAGTGCTGAACCCAAACTATGATGTTTCGTGATGTAACTTTTGTTGTGTGGTCAGTAAAGAAGAGTAAATTATCCAGTTTCGTCTGAATTTTGACGAAACCAGAACTAGATTTTCCTCACTATGTTGAAAATGTGTCCGTTCATGTTTTGTGTATTTTTCAATCCGAAATTCTATGGTGTAACTTTCATAAAATCTTTTCTGACCAACCTATATTGTCGTATCAATTACACTTTCGATCAGCTGAACAATCAGAAAGTTTCAGGAGATACTAAACATTCTCTTATGCCTCTCTTTAGGAAAAAGTGGTCCCATGTAGTAATGTGCACATTAGGGGGATATATTTATTTTAATCGGAATGCACACAGATATCTGACGCACTGCGGGATTCTCGAAAATGCTCTCAAGTAAGTTCATCAAACTCTTCCAGGTACAATAGCACGCAAACCTTGTTGATATAGACACGCGCCGGTGTTTTTTATGTACGATTGTGCAAATCTGCATAATAGAGCAAAATTAAAAATCAGTTGGGGTATATTGATCAGAATTAGCATTGATATCACCAGTGTTTCATGATTATCAATACACGTTCTCACTTTGATAGTAACCTTCTTGCTTCCATCTGAATAGTTTTCACATGTGTCGCACAAGATTGGTTACCACTTATGCTGAATAATGCGTTGTTTCATTGCCCCAAAAGAGGGATTATTCCTTGAGAAATATAATTCTAAGTAGTAGAGAAAGAAGATCTGGGCGTCCATTGACCTTTGGATATCGTGACCGGTGTTGATCTTTGACCCTGCACATGCGCAATGGATTGAGCATGCCAAGAGAAAGTAGGACGATTTACGGAGAGCGAGAGGGGTGGGAGACATGGAGATTTCACCCATGCAACGAGACTCCGTGGACCCAGGCATGCGCCATACGATAGTGTGGTAGGGGAGTAAGGGTGCACACGTTCAACCAAGCGGTGGCTCCATCTTTGCGCGAATGGAGAGAACTCGGAATGGTACAGGAAAAACCTGGATGACCACTCGGAACAAGACGTGGGGGTGACTGAACTATCGTTTTCTAGAGGGTCGTGACCAGTGTATGGTCAGTGATACACGAATGCGCACTTGGAGAGTAAGAGAGAAAGCGCATTTTCGGTGTGGATTGTGGGCCGTGTAGTCTAAACCTGTCGGGACGCGGTGAGGAGGGATAAAGTGGTGGATATAGCAACTTGGAAAGGTCAATTCCGGTAACTTGACTGGCGGGGGATTTCCCGGTAAAGTTTGAAACCGTTGGCTGATTTTGACGCTCTCGGCGAGTAGACTACGGCTGAGGTGGTTTGGACTGGAAATGACGCCATTGTGTTCAGGCGCAGTCGAGGAGTAATAGAAAACAGGAACTTTTAGATCGATCTCTAGAGAACATCTTTGCTCTGAATGGATCTTGTCGGATGCCGTATTGAAGCGATCGTAGAGTGGACTACGATTAGAGTGGCTTGGACAGCAAATGGTCTCATAGATTACCAGAACAGTTGGATGACATTTGAATACGAACAAGAGCGAACATGGCTGAAGATTGACGCTACACAACGGTAGTTTCTTATAGTGCGGCTTCTGACTGGACAAGAGCGAACACCGCCGACAACAGCAAACAAGAATTGTAACACCCAACGCGGCTTGCCAAGGTTGGGTGTGAGGTGATGGAGGGGATAATATGATGTGTAATACGCAATATTTTGGGCAACAACAGACTACTGACACGACCAATATTTTGGGGTAAAGTTATTGGTTCTAGACTCGCCTGGTGTGTTCACGGATAGAAAATGTGCTGTTTTCTGTTCGAAATAGGCGATTTTGCACAAATCCACTACTTCAAGACGCTGTTATTCAAACACCCTAAGACCCAGAGAGCGGAAATTATACTCAGACCATAAGACATGATATACTTCAATAGCTCTGAAAAGCGTACGGCTCATTTTGACTCGATATTTCGACTCCTTATTTTGCCATCCTCCGGCTAATTGAAACTTTCTTTCGTAGGTGATATTTCATTTTGGTACTTGAAAGCGCACCTCATGGTGCCAAGGAGAGAGAAAGAGAGAATAAGCTAAGTTTAATGTCGCGCTCGGCAATATTTCAGCTATATAGCGACAAATAAACAAAATTCTATGAATTCTAACAAAAGCAAGTCAACAACCCAGCAAACAATAAGTAATCAACACAACACACCAAAAGACATGCACATGCATTAAAACTCATGCCACAAACTGATTTCTCTCAAATAAACTAAGATACAGTCTTCTCTCACTCGACTAAAAAGATCATCTGAAATAACTGCTCGATAAAAAGAATCTCTTAAAATCTTAAAAGCTATACAGTCAATAAGAATGGGTTCCACTGTGAGATCTCCATGGTGGCCAAAATCTCACTGAACCGCGCCAGGTCCATTTCGATATTTTGTGTATTCTTAATTGAGCTAAGATAATTTCCTGAGTTCACAGAAAACGTTTGATTAGACACCAATTTTACACAAAATCGGTGTCCCAAAACGGCGATTGAAATCTGACGATAAACACAATGTTCAGTGAAATACAACGTTCTGGTCTATACTCAAAACCGACTGCCACTGAAAAATTTCATATTCATATTTCATATTCTGCATTGTTTTGTTAATAATTGTCATAGCACTGTACGTCTATCACTGACTGATAGAACATAGCCAGATGTCCAGTTCACCCGAGGCGGGCCGACAGGCTAGTTAGAGCCGTGTGGATATACACCATGCACATTTGCATTCAATCGCCACAGTCAACCATATTGGGGTTAGAAAAAGCGGTTTTCTATATTATAAATTTACCAATAAACTAACATCAGATATTAGAAAAATAGACTCGATCTAATATATGGAGATTTTTGCATACTAAAAGGGTATCATCTAAAGGAGGAGTTTGGCGTGTGGACTGCACATGCGTAGTCTAGACAGTGATATTACTGCGTTTGCACTACCCCATAAGGGCGGAGGGTCATATTGAAGCTCCTGGTGTGACGTCAAACAATCCTTATTTACAACCAACATTTCTTTTTCCACATTCCGTCCTCCACAAATCCTCAGAGATTTACGCTTTGTATACTACTGACGCATTGGACGTGCAGGTCCTCTGTCGGCTTCACCAGAATAACTTTTCTTCCCATTCTTCAACGTGGAATGTCCTAACAATATACGACATGCTTTCAAAAGTTGACAAAATATGCTTTAGGCTCAATTCTTTGAACGATAAATCTTGCATATTTTGTTAAATTTATACCTGGTACCAGAGACTGTGATTGTGCGGTCTCTGGTTTAAAATTTAATGCATCCGAAATTCTCTTATCGGGATATTTCAGGAATATCACTGTCTAGACAGTCTCTTGTAGGAGCTACTGCATTCTATTGTTCCACTTCATCATCGCTAATATAAAGATACAGATATCTGGGCATTGTTGGAAATTGGAGACTTTGCACATTCGGATTTAATTGTTTTTGGCCACCATAGATAAGCTTGCATGACTTGTTTCACCATGCCGATAAGCCGGGTCTTCATCTTAGCTTATCCGATAGACGAATGATATATTCCCGTTTATCTTTTAGATATCTTGGGAAGACGGTTGTATTAGGGATTAATGTATGTAAAAGTCGCCTGTTGTCTGCAGGCCCGACCTGTCTGTCAATCAGAATTCTAATCATATTACGCTTATCAGGCTAACATAATGATCAACCAATCACAACGTGCATATGTTTCGCCAAGACAAAAGTGCTGCATGCGTTATAACCAAGCATACAGTGTACAGCTAGAATCAGTTCACTAAATTTGCTTGTGGGAGAAGTACATGCAAGAACAAATACTCGCGTTTCGACATGTTGGAGTGACGAAACGGCATGCTGTTGGATCGAACGGAACTATCGTGCACCTATATGTATCTTGTGTAAATTTCAGCAAGGAGAAGTTAAACATGTGTATTCAATTTCTTCTCTACCCAGAGTGTGGGATACTCGGATATGGATAGTAAATTAAGGCCGCATTTGTGACAAATTTGAGACAGGACAGTATGAAGTTTTACTTCTGTTTCATTTTTCTGTAAATTATATTACATTGAATTGTGTAATATTTCTACGTGTATTACCGGTGAATCACGTAGCTTATTTTATACGTTGTATTGGGAAGAGTTACGATGTCCTCTATATTACATGTATTCCTCATTTCCATCTTTTGCTACAGGGTGACTCCTGATTCCTGAAACGACGAAGTGGAAATCGCCAAGAAGTAGAGCTTTCTAACCAATCCATTGTAGTTGGCACTGTATGAAATAAGCAAAGAAACCCCACAGTTTCCCTTGCACTTGTCGTGTTACGCCACGTATTACACACTCATATTATCCACGAGAGCGTGTTGAATGATCAAAATAAAAATTATATACCCTACACACAATGAAACCATATCACATTTTCATATTTGCATTAATTTCCAAAATGAAATATTACTATTGACAACATTTAAAGGATATTAAACTGTTGGTAAATGAAAATATTTCCAATATATTTACAGCGCAGTCATTCCTTAACATTTGCATATATTTGCAGTATTTACCAAACTGGTTGCAAAAGTTCAGTTCTACCATATATTTGCTGATCATATAAAACGGAATGGCATACCCGTATAACCATCAGTGAAAGGGATAAACTGAATATTTGCTCTCATCGAAATATGCGTATATTTACCAGACGGTGAAATAACTTATAATGCTTCATTTGGTTTTCATTACAGTCTAGATAAAATTAGATGAAATCTTCATATTTGCCGTGTATCAGAATTACCATTTCATGATGTCAAATCTTAATATTTGCCATATAACAGAATTACCTTCTTATGACGTTAAAAAGCATAATGAACAAGTATGAGACGTACCTCTTGGGGGAAGCCGGTTGATGGAACTTCGACATAGCATTTCAGTGATAGGTTAAATTTAAATAAATATTCATATATACAAATACTTTGCCATACCTCTCGAATGTATTCAAAGAGTTTTATTTGATTAAATTTAAGGCAGTCTTGCCATAATTGGTTATTTTACATTTCCTGCTGTATGGAATATAATTTGATACTAAATATTCCATACCTGTGACCATACTATTTTGGGTATATGAAATATAGGATGCCTTATCTATAATATATATCCCGTAAATGTATTTGTCATCTTGGCCTCTCCAAGCTGCAATGTACGGGTCATACGCTATGAAATACAAACATCCGCACTAGAGGGCATCTATGTAAAGAAGTGCAAACAGTGGCCTCTCCCATTAATAAGCAATACATTTCCCCAGTACGTGAAATCCGCCTTTTTGTGTAGTGTTATGCTTGCATTAAAATTGTATTTTCATATGGTTTCTGTTAAAATTTATACACAATGTGTACATGAAGAATCAGTTCAACTGACAATGTCATTTTCCTGACTTAATGTGCCATTTAATCACAGTATTCATCTCAAATCAATGCTAGTGGCGACGCGAAAGAGAATCAATTTTGAGTGGCCTTCTCAACATTGTCGGATATAGAGATTACTAATGCACATGTAAATGACCCAGTGTGGAGCGGTTTAACTAAACTCAAAATAAAGCGACTACTTCATGTTAATATTTCTTTGGTTAATTTTGCCTTTTTTCAGATGAACGCAGTCGCTTGTCTGAGATTCTTGAGAGATTGCTGGATGGTGAAGAGATGCATGATATCCTGGACTCGCAGAAAAACTTGGGACGTGGTCAGCGAAAGAGCAGGAAGACAATAAATTCCATCAGCAGTCATGATGAGGTAAAGAATTAACACACCTCTGTTTAGAATTAAAGATGATCCAATAAGTTGAACGATAATGTTGAAAAATGACCATTCATTAATTTGAATTTCTACTGTCCTGCTTAAACTTGAAGATAATCGATATTTTTCAACCAGGAATAAATATATTATATTCTGCCTTTACTCTATTCAGAATGAAATCCCAGCCCCTATGCCGACAAGGAAGCAAACAACAAAGGCCAGTCAGAACAAGAGTGAAAAAAGCATGCTTTCAATTTTGAAAGAGAAGCGACAAGCCGCTGCAAATCAAGTGAAGAATGTAGATGTATGTATACCTGTGATTTTGCTTATGTTGATCTATTTTAGAAAGAAATTATGAACGGGACCTAAAACGTCCAAATAGAGAAATAGCTGTTTTCATCTTAAAATCAGCGATTTCCACAAATACTGTACCTCACAGCACCATTATTCAAGAATCATGAGACTCGATGCCTTGCAATTACTTAGTACAGAAAAAAATACTTCATGCAAATCAACAACTTTCTGTCATAGGTCATATTTCATTATTGGCACTGAAACTCAACCCCCTGGGGTAGAATACCCATTCAAACTAAACATCCTTGCATGTATTTCTTCTTAACAGAGTACATCGAACTTTATGTATGATACTCCGTGTTCAAATTAACTCTCATTTGTCTTTGAAACAAGGCCAGAAAGACAGATGACAACCCGACAATCGTAGCATTGCAACAAGAGGTGTCCACCCTGAAGACGGTAACGAAGGACCTGCAGGAGACCAATGCTGCTCTGATTTCGGCCATTGAAAAACTATCCAGTAAGTTACAACTTGTATTCGCCTGGAATTTGTTTTTCGAGGTTTTTCATCTTCTGCAGCATTCAGTCACCTCATCCCCTTCAATTTACTTATATCAACAGACCAGACCAAACAATTGAGGATGATAAACCATAATTTTGGCTCATAACTCTTGTGGCCCCTGTTATGTCCTGCAAATCCTCTGGATAATAGTGTCTGCTCTTTTTCAAAATGCAATCATTTGAAATTAATGTCATTGAACTGCATGCCATACTTTCTGAGGATAAGAGGTTTATGCTGGATGTATTTTATTCCTCCTTGTAGTTGTAGTTTTGGCCTTTTCTTTCATTCAGTTCTTCCATCTGCTGTGGAAAGGATGAATAGTATGCTGGAGAGTTTGAAGATCCCATCCAGCAGAGTGAGGGAGCCAAGCTCTACACCTGTGAGACATCGACTACCCTCCACACCAAGACAACCCGCCATGGATTCACCAATAGTTACCCGGCACACAGGGGAGGATGAAGCTGCAAACTTGGTCAGTGAAGAGAATGCTGAATTGACTACGGTAATTGTTCATTTTGTAAACATTTTCACATCTTTTCAATGATCAACCTGAAAATTTGGACATTGTTTATTGATTATATCTTGTGACCTTGATTTCTAAATCACACATGCCACATGCTACATCTTAAATCCACCATGAATTTTGGGATTTGCCCCTAAAATTAATATGCGAGAGGGTCATGAGAAATGGACAGTGGTCTAACATGTTCCAGACTAGAGAAACAATGCTTAACTCCCTTTGAATTGTGAGAAAAGGAGACATTTTACATATTTGATCTCTTCATTTTAAATACTATTTTGATGAAATGTTGACTTCTGAATAAGGGTAAACCATCAGCTGAAGCTCATCCATAAAGTTTATTTATTCTTCATCTCATTTCAGTTCACAATTCCCACACATGTTGTAGAGAGGGCCCACAGATCTGATGCCAGGAAAATGGTGAATGACCTCATGCATGGCCTGTATAGTGATGATTTCCTGGCATCCCATTCTGTGACGGGTGGTCCTGCTGGCTCCAGTGCCAAGCCAGGAATGGAGGTGGACGAAGTGAGGTCAATCATCAGTAAGTGCTTTGTTTGAATGACATGATCAAGTTTAAGTAAAATGAGATATTCCACAGTTTGTAATGGACAATATGTTCACTATGATGATTTCTCCCACATAAAACTAATAAATGTTTGTTGTAATCAGTCTCAATAAATGTCTCCTGTGTACTTGATCCATTATCCATTCTCTGCATGTCATTTAGGTAACTGATCCATTCACCATTCAATTTAAGTGAGCGACATATTTCAATGATGTTCATACTATTTTTCTTTACAGGCACTGTCTGTCACCACTTCCCTGAAAAAACGGCGACAGATATCAGGCATTTCATGAGGGAAAAACTCAACAATGCTGCAAAGACGATACGAAGACGCCAAAAAAAGACTGAGAGGAGCACTGATAATGCATAATACCTTAAAACTAAAACATTTCACTCTCTTTCCATCCATTCCCTTGTAAAGTGTATGACAACTGAATGGCTTTTATGTGTATATAGTATATGTGGATGATTAGGTACTTTATGTTTCCAAATGCTTTTGGATATGATCAGTACTGTTTGTAGGGGGTGGGAGTGGAGTTAATTTCTTAGGTCTTAAAATTACTTCATCGTTCAATAACATTATTTATGGGTATATAGTCATTTCTTTTTTGAGTATTATTATTATGTCTTTTATTTGTTCAAATGTTTTAGGTCAATCCTACTCATTACAACTAATTACAACATTTTTTTCTAAAAGGATGGAGAAGTCCATTTGTTAGTGTCAGTTTGAGCATTGTATTTTAAAGTATCTGTTGTACGGAATGCCATTGAATGATGGAGAAAATATATATAGTTATCTTCACAACATACTCATCTTGTTTTCATTTTTATTAGCCACTCATTGTACATGAGGTGTGGCTAGTTGTTTTCCATTTGTATTGCTTTTGCATGGATCATTCATGGACCCGGACCATACACTGTACAACAGATACTGCTGAACCATCCTGCTACCCAAATGTCACCATGGTTATTTATGTGCTGTACTAGTGTACTGTCACTGAACCATGGTACAACCATGGTAGTGAAGCTGCGCACGGCGCCATGGTACAGTATAGTAATGCTGCTGTACCATAGGACAACACGGTACAGATGCTGCACCATAGTACTAAAGCTGCACCACGGTACATCACAGTACAGGTGCTGCAGCACCATGGTACAGCAGAGTAATGCTGCTGTAACATGGAACTAAATTTGCACCATGGTACATCACGGTACAGGTTCTGCACCATGGTACTAAAGCTGCACCATGGTACTGAAGCTGCACCATGGTACTAGATCTGCACCATGGTACTAGAGCTGCACCATGGTACTAAAGCTGCTGGAACTAAATTTGCACCACGGTACATCACGGTACAGGTGCTGCACCATGGTAGTAAAGCTGCACCATGATACTAGAGCTGCACCATGGTACTAAAGCTGCACCATGGTACTATCTTGTGCACCACAGTACAGCAAACCATGGTAAATGTACCATGGTACAGCGTCCCAAAATACCGTTGTGCATTCACCATGGTAAAGTCATGGTTTTTTTACCATGGTAAATCATAGTACTTTTTTATAAGGGTGGCCACAATTGCCTGGCCTGCTCGATATTGGATGGTCGATGTCATAGAGGACAGGGTATGGTACATAATTAAAACTGTAGTAACTCGGTTTGACATTATAGGGAATGACCTCAATTGAACCAAAGATACACTTAGAAAATATATATTAAAAAAAAAAAAAAATCGAAAAAAAAAAAAGATATATACATATAGATTAATTTTCATAATTTATTGAAATAATTTATACGTAGACATCCACCATCCAATATCAACCCACATATCAGAAATAATATTTCCATGATTCCTATGCCCACATGCAGGCCAGGCAACTGTGATTATGACATTTAACTATATGTCATGTTTACCACTCCATCTGACGTCTTCCTTATTGAAATAGCACACGACTATGATTATGTCAACCAGAAACTTTAGGATGGTTAAGTTAACTCTGTGTCACCGACATTAACAAAATATATTAGGCCTATAGCACAGGATTATAAATTCGCAAAACAACATCAACATTTAGTGACGGAACAGCGCCGATTGCTGTTTACAAACAAGTGTTACGGCGTTTTATGCAAGTAAATTTAATTTTAAATGTGTCCCTCCCAGTCTCGTAAAAGAACGACATTATTTTGAAATCCAACGTGTAATGCGAAAATATACTCACTCCGTGTCAGTTAACACTGTTAGCACACTGCCAGCCAGCCATCTTGTCGACTTCGAATCCCCCTTAGCAGGGGGGATAACTGTGTATTTATTTACAATCCACTTCCAAATATGGTAATACTACACGCGTGTATCAGGACCTTCAACACCATTTTTGCCAGCATGTCTTCGACTTCAGCTTACATTTCCGGGTGTAACCAACGCACGTTCAAAACTTGTTCCATACATTTCCGGCGAGTGACCAATGAGGGAGACTGTCTCATGTCCTCTCCTGTTTTGCGCCAAAAATGGCTGATGGGCAAACACCAACACGCCCGACCAGCAATCGGCTTAGTGGGCTTCAAAATTTGAGACAGTGGTTCGAAGTCGCGGCCACTGAAGTCGCAGCTGAGGATGACATGTCAGACTTTGCATCAAAGTGAGTATGGTAGCACAATAGAAACTCCATAACCGCCGCCGGCTGACTTTTTGAATCGAACTGTCAGCAACAACAACAACATACGTAAATTTCTTTCGCAAAGCCTAAAAGCAATTCTTTACGAGACTGCATGCATGGTCGGTCTCTGCATGGTGAAAAACGGATCATATTTTCTTCAAACATTACTGACACCAGAGAGTATCGACCGGGAACTGGAAATTATGCTGGTATCGTTTTCTGTATGGCAGAATAGAGCGAGTTGATCAAATAATATGTCAATCGATGCATAGCCCATTTTAGCTAAGATTCATAGCGTCTCCCTTCCCTCAACGCTATGCCGACGACAAACACATTTCCCTGTTGGTAACTCGAACCTCTCCATGGCGCACTTATTATTACCTTTGCGCCCTATTGGACCTTCATTAACTTGAGAAAATTGGCCGCCATGAATAAAAATACCATAATCGATGTTGTGATCATCATCCCCTGTATACACAGGGTCTGCTATGACGGAAATACCCATCTTCTTGACCCTCGATTTCGGGTGATTTTGAGGCTCCATAGGGATAATTTTAATATCTGTAATTAATATATGACCGACGAAGGACCATTTAGTCTGCCATTTCTGTATTTTTATTCATGGCGGCCCATTTTCTCAAGTTAATGAAGGTCCAATAGGGGGTAAAGAGATGTTCGAGTTACCAAGGGAAATGTATTTATCGTCGGCATAGCGTTGAGGGAAGGGATACGCTATGAATCTTAGCTAAGGCCATTTGACCAATAATTGTATTTGGCCTATATAGCACTGCAAAAAAAAGTTATAAAATGTTCATGAAAATAATTAAGTCCTCTGTTTTGAGATCATGATTTGCATTAGCTAAATAGTAGCCCTCTGAGTATGAGGGCTATAGTATAGTATAGTACAGCCTCAGTCCCTCCCATCGAGGATTTAGGTGTGTGCCCATGAGGGCTTTCAGAAAACTCAGGACCTATACGTATGAGCTAACATTCTTTCATAAACCCCTGAACAAATTTCAGGCTGTTTCAGCCATCAGGGGTCGAAATGTTTAGAAATTATTACCTGTCTAGGGTGACAGGTGACCTGTCTCCAGAAAAGACTACCTGAACACGGTATCATTGAAAATGACCTGCAATGTAGCGTACAATGGCAAAGTTGTAAACTAAGTCTATGAGCCTAACTATTAGAGAGTTAGTATAACTTAGATGATTAAGCGTATATGTTTCCATGCAATAACTAGCACCTTCTTTGAAGTTATACGACCAAATTAAAAGAACGAACATCAAAAAGAAATTTTTGACTACCTGTCACCAGAGTAGTACTTGAAATTATTCAAGAATGTACTTTATTTTTCTACCTGTCTATTACCCAAAATAAAATAAAAAAAATTGAATGTAAATTTCGACCCCTGAGCCTTGGGTTCGAGACAATATTTGCAGTCTCGAACTCAAGGCTATAGCCGTACTTTCCATTGTTGCGGCAATCTTCGCTCTTTCAAAGACAGCCTGAAATTTGTTCAGTGGGTTATAAAAGAATGTAAGCCTTCGTGGGCACACACCTACATGTAAATCCTTGCTGGGGGTGACTGAGCCCTCATATTCATATGGCCAATAAACAATTACTGAAACTTCACTGACCAATGCAAATCCCAGATTTTAATTTTGAAAACTTGAGTTCATCAATCAAAAGTCGGAACAGCTAAAATTGCAAATGGTGGCCACACATAGGCCGTATGATGATCTGTCAGGTTTCGCAGCACCATCTGTATACTAAGGCAGACCTAAATTTAAGTGGTAACCTATTTTAATGGTTGCCAGTGTTCTCATTTCAAGCCGGTAGCCGCCGGAGCTTCGCCGGCTATTTGTTCTATTATCGCCGGGTATTCAGATTATCCCAAGTCATTAATTTACAAATAAACTTTAATAAAGTCATGTACATAATTTCGCTGACGCCCTAAGGAACGAAGGAATCTGAAATTGGATGTCAACGGACAACAAATGCAGCAAAAAAACGCTCAATCTTTCTGCCGTAACCACGTCACAATGAGAACCGAAAGGATAAAGTAACGTCCACTAATTTACCTGCAAATCCAAATTCCCACGTAAACAGCGCTTTGCACGCGCCCCTATGAGTCTCCTCGAGAAACAGAGCTCTTCGATTAGAGCGCAGAGGTATTTTCACGGATACTATATCTCACGCTGCAAATGCCGCTGAGTGAAGAGCTTACGCACATGATGAAGTTGTAAGAAGGGCAGGTCGTCATGTCGGGGAAACAGACATCACTCCTGACATTTGGATTCGGTAACAAATTACCAGGTTTGTATTTTTATGGTATTTGTATCTAGTATAGTACATGTCTTGACCAATATCTCAATTTATGCTGTCGAAAATATGATTTACGAGTACCGTTTGATAACACGAAAAGTGGACCATCCGTAATTTGTTACGTACTCCTGGCTTTTTGTACACGTAAAACACGTGTAATTATCTGACAAGCATACGATCTCGCGTATATAAACTACGCTCATGAGATAATTACAGAAGTATTTTATGGTTAGAATTTGTCTTATTATTGATGCTGTAAATTGTAAAGATGATAGATCTTATTTATAACAGGTTAGGGAGAGAATTACAAGCGTCTAGTCCGTCATTCATAATCCAGCCGTCGTCCATTAGAGAATATCCGCGTCCATAATCCAAAGACCTATTTCATATTCCATATAACAGTATTAGCACCAAATTCAAAAAGACAATTATAGTATACATAAACATAAGCTTGTTTCCTGCAAGAGAGAAGCGGTCAACAGTTTTCAATGATGCCGGCAAGACATGATGTTCCAAAAATATAAAATCCGTATCGCTGATCAGTATCCTTAATCCATACTATTCGTTGTAAAGTCGTCATCTAAAGAACGGTGTATCTCAGTCACGCTTTGATTGTGACTGTTCATATGAGTACCATGAGGATCTTGAAGTACATGGGTTCATACGGCCCCTAGCCCCGGGTTAAGCGGAATTAGACACAAGTTGCGAAACGTAGCGCCATAGATCTTGCACGCTACGTTCGTATTTTGCTATCGGCATGCGATATGTATCGCCAAATTTGAGAAACTTTGAGTGGAGGCGCTTGGTGGAATAGCCCTGTTTTATAAGTTTCTGCAACAATGTTTTGTGACGTTGGTTAAAATCATCACATTTAACACAGGATCTAGCAAATGCTACTAAGCGAGATATGTATACGCCATATGCAGGTCCCACTGGAATATTACTATCCAGAAAGGGATAGTTTACGATGTCGAAATTGTAATCATCTCTTTTGTCATAAAGTCGACGAGAGAGAATGCCCGCTTCATTTTTATAGAGATAGAGATCTAAATAAGATGTGCCTGTAGGGCTATCTGTAGTTTCCTTCAAATCCAGTGAAGGTGGATATATATCCTTCACTGCGTCATTTATATAGCGATTATTCACAGCGAGAAGATCGTCTATATAGCGTTTGGTGAATGAGAAGGAACGGGCTTTGAATGGATCGGTTTTTGAAAGCGCCTGCATATAGTCATATTCATAAGAGAACAGATACAGGTCAGCCAACAGGGGTGCACAATTAGTACCCAATTTTTGTACCAGTACTAATTATAATCTGCTGTTTGATTTTTCTTTAGGTTCATGAAAGTGGTGAGTTTGTTAACCCTATCAGTATATCCCTATCTATATCTTTTTCTTTTGTGTAACAATGCTTTTGGTGTGGGTGCACTAATTATTAAGTACATCTAGGTGTATCCCTTCTTCTCTCATTGCACACTGCCTTACTTCTTTCATGGTTATCTTGCAATACTAAAGCACCTCAGAAAATTGTTGTACATCACATATGCACATATTCAGAATTCTCACATATCTCGGATCTTAATTGTCCTGTCCTTCTGCTTATCTTACACATAATGATTACAAGCATGTCTGATTAAATTTTGACTAATAACTGGTCAAATACATTTGTGGACTTCAGGCCCTGGGCATAACATCCTTTATTTTTGTGCATTTTAGACATAACCTTCAAACCAAACACAAATTGTAGTTTACGCAATACATTGCGGATGAGTTTCTACGGATTTCCTACAGCATTTGTGGCATCTCGCATGTATCAGGAGATGGAGGAATGTTTCTGGATATTTTTTCTTTTTACCATATTTCTTTCTAGAACAGTATTTCTCGATAATTCTATTATAAACATTAGGAATTACTAAAACTTAAACTTAATTACTAAAACAATGATTTTCTGCTAGTTCAAGTTGTTTATGCTTTCAGTTTAAATTATGACAAAATGCAAATTCACTCCATATAAAATTTATATTTCTACACCTGATCTACGTTACATTCACGCTCATATGTTACAGGATGCACCCGCGATTAATTAGAAGTACTACAAAATATAACAAACTCTGTTTTGTTTCATAGACTATTTTATTTCTTATTTCTCTACAGCTGTGGTCCATGATGATGCTGCCACTTCGACTGATACTACTGGTCAAGAGGTACAATCATCAAATTTACAGGAAGTTTTGGAGCCAAAGGACACTGCCACCGTGCTGCATTCATTCTTTGGTGATGATGACCGCGTGCATTCGGCAACCATATGCAATGAGAAAAACTGCAGGACAGTAAGTCAGGGTGAAAGTCAGAGATGTGGCGGTAAAGATCGTTTCCAACATGACTGGATATTTGAAAAGCAACTTACCTGTTGTCGCCAGACAGGCTATCGGTGGCTGTTGTATGTTGAGGAACAGGGAATGTTCTGCCTTATATGTCGAAAACATGATACAGCTAATTTCCAGAACAAGTCAAAGAAGTTCAACAGTGTTCCAGCAGTCCGATTCAAACGTAAAGCTGTTGAAGAGCATGCAAATTCCAACATGCATAAAGAAGCTATAGCCAAAGAGCTACTCAGCCGGGGATCAGTATTCCACAAGGAAATTATCCACAAGGAAAACATCCGTGGAGAGGTTTATCACAAAGGTTTTCAAACTGCGTATTGGCTCGCCAAAGAAGAGATAAGCAACCGTAAATTCACTCACCTTTTGAATCTTCTGGAACAAATAGGGTTAACCGACATGAAATATTTTGGACACCGGTCAGATGCCTCTGTCAGGGAGATGTTCCTTGTCCTTGGTCAAGTCATAAAGAAGCAAATCGTTGAGAAAGTCCAGAAGGCCAGCAGCTTTGGACTGTTGCTGGATGAAGTGTGTGACATAACTCTAAAAGAACAGTTACTCACATTTGTACAGTTCGTAGACCCTGTTGAGAACAAAGCTGAAGTCCGGTTTCTCTCTGCCGACGATTTACTGGTAGAATCAACATCCGCGAATGCCGAGACTATGAAGACTGTGGTAGTCCAACAACTGAAAACGTGTGTTTTGGATATTCAGAAGGTCAGCGGAGTAGCATCTGATGGTGCCAGTGTAATGTTAGGAAGAAGAACAGGCTTAACTGCAAGGCTGAAAACACTTTCTAACTGCATAATACCGGTTCACTGTATCTGTCACAGACTGGCACTCGCATGTGGAGATGCGAATGATGAGGTTTCTTACATCAAAACTATTGAAAATATCCTTATTAACCTGTGGAATTTCTTCGACCATTCGGCCAAGAGAACTGCAGCATATGGAAAAGCAGTGGAAGCACTTCAAGCTATTTCTGAACTCAACAAAACTGTAAAGCAAAAGAGAAAGATGTCCAAAAAAGTCCAGAAGGCCGTAAGAACTAGGTGGCTACCAACACAGAATTCCATCAGTGGAGTGTTCATGAATTATCATGCCCTACTCTTCGCCAGCTGAAACAGGAAGGAGATCCAACTGCATCAAGACTATTAACTCAAGTTGGAAACACAAAGTTCCTTGGTGGAGTGTACTTGCTGTCAGTAGTTTTGCCAGTCCTTGGACATCTGAGCAGAGCTTTCCAGAAAGGGACATTTTCCTTTGCCTCAATTGGACCAGCAATCCAGTTCACTGTAGATTCACTTAGAGATGTTGCAAATGAACAAACACCACTGAAACAACTGGAACAAGATCTTTCTGAGGGTGGGAGACTCGCGGCATGTGACATTACTCTAACAGAACATCACCAACAGCTTCTATCTAACCTGACAAACAAGTACATATCTGCTTTGACAGAAAACATCAATAGTCGTTTTGAAGACAGTGTTGAAGTGTTGGCAGCATTCAGAATTTTTGACTCAACCGCTGTTCCTGATAGGTCTGCAGCAGGATTTAAGGAATATGGGGTAGCTGATGTCAAAGAGCTCGGCAAACACTTCTATCAGATGCTGGAGGAGGATGAGCACAAACAAAAAACTGAAGCATTAGTCTGCGAATGGCAGAAATTCAAGTATAATCTGCTCGAGATTAAGAAAGATATTCCTGCAGAAATTTTAAATCCACCAAAGGGAACAAATCTTGTGGCAAAATCACCAACAGAGTGGCTTCTGGAAAAAATCCTGTCCATGAGGAGTACATACCAGTATTTCATGCCTCTTCTTGTCCACATTATGCAGATTTGCCTCTCTCTTCCAGTCAGTATCTGCAGTTAAGAGGGTAAACACCAGGCTTCGGAACAGACTGAACCAAAATATGCTGGAGGCACTCCTTCACATCTCTATAAATGGCCCGGAGGTCCATGAAAGTGGAGAAATTGTTGAAGCAGCAGTGGAACATTGGCTAAAGTTAAAGTCGAGAATGAAGCTAAAACCAATTTACAATTTGGTTCAATCAAACCCAGTTCTCAAGCCTTAGAATGCAGATCATCCGTAGGAGAATTAGATTCATTTGATGGTGTAGATGAATTGTCTGATGATGATCTTCAGGGGCTGCCTCTTGAAAGGGAATGTAGCTCTTCTGATTCAGATTCTGAACAGGATTTGTTTCAGTGGGCATCAGATTCTGACATGGATTCATTCTGAATGTTACTGAATTGACTGCAGGACTGAAAACTGGAAGTTATTCCATGTAAGGGAATATAGTACTTGTTCAGATTAGGAACAGAATTTGTTTCTATTTTACTGTTGACATGAAATGCGAAGTTTAACCAATTATGGTGGTTTATTTCTATGGACTGTCTGTAGCACATAATTGAGATAAAACTCCATTTACTTGTTTGGAGTGATTTTAAGTGAATTTCATATGGGATCCAGGATGGGTGGGGGTGGTTGTATTTGGATCATGATTGGCATGGAGTCCAAAATTTGATCAATTTGGACAAACTTACCGGACTGTTGTGTTTGAAAATAAATCTGAAGTTTTATTCACTGATTTTTTATGTTGTCTTACAGTCTCCCACCTATGTGCAACAACAGCATATTGGTTGTCTGAAATGAGTATATGATCTGAGAGACAACTAACAAGAGAAGTCAATAACTTAATAGAAAGATTTTATATTTATTGAATACCGGTACAGTTACTTACTAAGCTACTACATTCAGATAAGTAATACGCGACTGATCATCATGGCTGGTGTAACTGAATTTATGTGACAAATACAGGGTGGTCCAAAAGTAGGTGGACAGTAAATGATAACATGTATTTTGAGATCATATATACAATTATGTTGACTTATACAATTAAATTTTGATAAACAATTATTACATTGAAAATATTACAATTTATTGCAATACATTACAAACACCATAGTTATAAAGAACACCATTGTTGTAATATAATCCTTACAAAATCCTATTCCACCAACTGCCCACCTACTGTTGGACCACCCTGTATAATCAACTCAAGTGAAAGTCTGTTTAGAGAACTTGAAAACCTGAAAATCACAGATATTTCACCCCTAAGTTTACACTTGATGAAAAGACAATTTGGGGCTCTAAAAGTGCTCCGATTGCGTCTCAGAGCATCTAGATCCCTGGAGCTTCCGGGGCCTAGGCGTCCCCTGGACCCCGGCCTAGGCGGCCACCGGACCCCTGCCATCAATAAATGCAGCTGTCTACTTTTCAAACTCAGCCTGCTACTTAAAATAAAATGAGAACCCTGGTTGCCAAAAGCAAAATAGTGGTAACCTCCCAATAGGTTGCCATGCTACTGAGGACAGTCAATCTAGACTAATAACAATTTAGAATTAGGTTGCCATGGGTTACCAAGCCAAATTGTGTGACAACCTGTTGGTAGGTCACCATCATGTCTCCTTAAATTGAGCCCTGTAAGGGGAGACATATTCATATTCATATTACCCGTACGTTTGACAAAATGTACCGCAGTGCCATGATCTGAAGGCTAAGGAGACAACTGATTGTATAGCCTGCAGGACAAACGTATCGCAGCGCCATCTGTATGCTAAGGGAAGACAACTTCTGCTGTACAGGTATGGTTTGCAATCCAGGTTGGCACTCATTGCATGGAAGCATTTTTGACACCGGGCTTCAAAAGGTCCAGAGATGGACCTGAAGCGTTGAAGGATGTATACACTCAGCATCAATCGCGGTGGTTATGTGCTGAAATGCTATTTGCCCCTATAGTGCTCCAAGCATCTATTTATTCATGTGGGAAAATCCAAGATTGTCCTGAATAACCAATGAGAACAGCGGAATGACACCTGTCTAGATCAGTCTGGTGGACCTCCATCTTTGTGTACATGCGCAGTGCCAATGCCAGTTTCATCTCGTTTAGCCCTCAGCTGTGCTGATCAGTGTCCAGGGTAAAAGGAGCCGTAGGCACCGTCGTGATAGGACTGAAAAATTGTCGAAAACGACGTTAAATCCTACTCACTCGCTCACTCATCTCGTTTAGCGAAACTCCCATGTCTCTCACCCCACTGCAAGCGAAAGCCAGGTGGGGGGGGGGGCGTTTCTTGAAGTGATCCGGAGGATGATCTTAGCGAGATAGGATAGACTTAAGATCATCTTTGGCGGTTACTTAAGACCGATTCTCACAGCAAAGTTATCGCTGTCTTAGCGTGAACCTAAACTTGGTCGCAAACCCTAGTAATTAGCATCGTCCTAAGTAACTCTTTGGTATATGAAGGAACGAAACGGTATATATTAGTGCCAATCTCTGCAAGGAGTTTGTGTTGGTACGACAAATCCCTTGATTGGTTTCAAATCCGAAACAGGATTATTTGGTTTCGTAATATTGATTACAAAATAAAACTGGAGAAATGTTGCCAAAATGTTAAAATTCATTATACAGTTTCAGATAATTGAGACACAATTGTGTTCAGATAATTGAGACACAATTGTGTTCGTAGAATTCATCTTGTCTACTAATTCGGCGTCGCAAATAAAGTTACGGCAAAATACACCAACTTGATAAAGAGACTGCACTACAAAGACGTTTACTAGTAAAAAGACTGCATAATTATTTTCATGCAGGAATGACAGTTCTTATATTGATGTGAGAAGAACAATTTCACAAGTGGCAACTACAGAAATGTGTGCTTTCCATTACAGCTCCGTTTTCGGAATATCTTGGCAATCCGTATTTTGTTTCAATCGCGTTATCGGCGCGAGTTGAAGATGTGTTGTTTTTTATACAGCGTTTTCTTGACGAAAAATCTCGGATTGAATCGAAAATGTGCAGTTGAAAAATGTCAGGAAGGTGAGATCTACTATCATTGCGTCGGTAACGATGCCGCCATTATTATATTTAGGATCATCTCAGACATTTAGGCACGGTCTGGATCAAACCTAGATTTTGGCAAGAATTTATGATGATCTCATGAATAGGATAGATTTGTGAATCGTGTGAATTTACGTAGGAACACGTTAAGTCAGAGTTTAGAATGACCCTATCGCTTCGAGAAATGTCCCCCAGGTTCCAAGGATCTCGTAATGAAATTTCCATGTCTCTCACCTCTGTCGTGGTTCTCCTTATTGTATCAGGCTCCACATCTGATGCGCATGCATTTTTTGATTGCGCGTATGGGCAGTCCGCCCGTACTACCCAAGACTTATCTTTGACCGCTGAGTCTTTACATACATATGCGACCATCTTGGATGACATTTGACCACGTGACATACTTAGGACATCATTATTACACAACGTTCAACAATGGAAATTCTAATATTTAGTTGTTTGGAATGTCAACAAATCTCCCTCCCCTTGACGCAAATGGCTTTAAAAATGGACAATATTCTTATAGCTTTCAGCATTTCCGCTCGCAACAGGGTTTCACTTTAACTGTAAAGCGAAACTAACCAACAGGATCAGTGCATTCATAACGCCTACTCGTCCGTCTGATGTTAAGTGGTTGTTTTAAACAATGGCATAGACTTGAAAGAAGACACTTTACAAAACTGCATTTCATGGGTTTTGTAATAAACAGTTCATTCAAAATGAAATGAAGAACAGATAAAATTTTACATTTTTCAGCACTATGTCCAAGATGATGTAGCATGCTCCACATGGCCACATAGTGTTGAAGATTCACGGCGCAAACATGAATCTCTCACTGGCCGAAAGGATCAGTGCTTGCTGAATTCAACTGGTTCTGCTGCATCGGATAGCCACGGACCAGCTGGCATATACTTAGTTTGGCCCCTGATTAATTGTATTCTCATTATTACCTCTTCTTGTTGAACTATTACCCCAGTGTTGTATAAACAGAACCAATAGCTAATACGTACCACTTGCACAGCCAACATGGGGTGACGTCCTGTTTACCATGTTGCCATGCAGCACGTTTTCTCTGAACATGGCTACATGTAGATCGCCGTTTACCCCTAGTTCTGTCATTCCCACAAAACGTACTATATTCATGTCATCATTTATAGATCATACATGTACTACATAAGTTTCAGTTGAAGTTTCGAGACCAACAACTTTCAGCTGTTGTCGGAAAGTGCCAACAGTCTTTGCCCCACCGATGTTTTAATAATCTTGCCTACGATCTGAGTCAAGAGAAATGCTGTCGGGCATATCAGTCTGCTTCTACTACGGAATACAAACATGTTGTCCACAAGAAAAATCTTCCAAGATGCGCCATTTTTAAAACCTACACATCACTAGCATTATAAGGGACATGATTGTACTTTTTTGACTTTCATTGGGGTATGAACTTTGTATGGTTTTACTTTTTCACTACCTACCATTACTAACATTTCTGTAATTAATCTTTGTGGCAATTTTCCAAGGCCCTGAAAAGATGCGTATCAGTATTACCGCTACGCCAAGTGTCCTTCATGAGAAAGTATGTGAATTGTTTCCGGTCGTGAAACAAATAAGCTATGACTGGGTGAAGCGGGATAACCAACAGAATTATCATCATGTTGTGGACAAGAATGGAGCAACACCTCAGACTTTGAAATCATTCCCACTTTGCAAACGATCACGATGCTACATAATGCCGAAAGATGTGAGTAAATACTTGTATCTGATGTGGTCATTAAAGTATTCAGGCCTTGAGAATGGAGGACTTGCACAATACAGGCAGTGGGTAAAACGGGTTCCAATAATGGAGGGGCGGGAGAGTGGCCGTGGGAAGGAGTAAACGTCTGTAATCTCAGCTGCTGGTCTGGCGTAGGTTCGAATGCCACCGAATACGTTCATGATATTAAAATATCCCCGCTCACAACTGGGCTTATCAGTGTCCAGGGTAAAAGGAACTGAGGGCGCTCTCGTGTCCTGGCACGTGTAGGTACCGTCGGCATATAATTGAAAAATTGTTGAAAACGGCGTTAAATCCTACTCGCTCACTCCAATCATGGACGTTGATAGGCTCAGTGGTACATGTATTCGTGACAGGTGACAGCCGATTGATTGGATTATATTGTGCAAGTCTTCCATTAGGTATACCAACAGCCCGGCACAACCAAATTTTGGTGAGGGTCTGGTAGATATTTATCAATGTAAAATGGCAGACCAAAATTATTCAGAAATTAACTTGGGGCAACCACAAAAAAAATCCTAATTTTCAAACTTTGATAACCATTAGTTATGCAGTATACACTGGCAAGTTTTCATAGGTTGGAGCAAACCTGTAACTGAACATTTTCAACTGATTGATACTGCGAAAAACGGCCCCCACTCAGTACGTACCTACAAGATGACAACTGACCTGTAACAGTTAGGTCAGGTACTCATTCGAATTACTGAACTGTACCAATTAAGCTGCAACATAACAGTACCAGCCTAACCAGAAAGATATATAGACATCCACTACTGAGCTGTAATCACCAAGTAATGAGCTGTAGGTGACCCGTATGGTCCCACCTGAACAGGACAATACCAACTTGTTATCAAGCTGTCCGACCTGTTACCAATCTGTAACTGGTTGTGACCTGTTTAATCATGGAACTGAGCTGTCCGTATAGTCGTGTGTAATGGTTCAGTAACCTACCAGTTCTGTTTAGTCCATGACTGATCAGTACCAACCTGTCGCTTTCCAGCCTGTTGTCAACCTATAACTGGTTGGTACTGACCAGTTTCCACATGCAACTGACCTGTCAGAAGTCCTGTGTTGCTGTTGAGTCTATAAGTGAACAGTACCAACCTGTCACTTTTCAACCTGTTACAAACCTGTAACTGGTTGGTACTGACCTGATTCCACATGGAACTGAACTGCCGCTAACCGCATGGAACTGTTCAGTAACAGACCAGTACCCGCTACCAGACTGGATGGTTCAAATTTCCATAAAGTGCAAGCTATCTCTGAACAGTACCAAACTCTAACCAACTTGTACTGTAAGGAAGAGCATAGCGCAGTACCAACCTCATTGCCTGTGAACAATTGGCTGTATATAGTATGCAGTAGTAATCAGTAATCAGTAATAGTAATCACATTCTGTCTGTCTGCAATTCTCTCTCACTTCCAAGTCTTACAATGCTTACAGAAAATGGTTGATCACATGCTCCTTAACGTGTTGAGAAACCACCATGTTTATTAGAGTATCAAATTTTATTGAAAGGGGAGTTCTGGATTGTTGTGGTCTGCATTTTCAAGCTAAAAGTTTCGTCCTTATAACTGCAAAGAAGATTTTTGAATGATGGTTTTTTGTTAGCTTTTTGTGAATTGTGTGGTTTAATATTGGTTTAAAGGTGAGTGAGTTTGTATTGTAACCCATTCCCCTCTTTTTGAACTTGAACCCTTTAACATTTAATAACCAACATTAAACCACACACAAGGCTAACCATGTTTTTTCTTCTAAATTTATGTGTGGAATTGAATTAAATTGTAAAACATAGTCGTTCTTTGCTTTGCAGGGAGTGGACCTCTCAAAAAGCATAATGGGTCAGTCATCTGACTCTACAGATGAGGGATCATCAGGTGTTTCTTCCTCAACATAATATACATGTATTATCAACTTAAATTGACACTTTTTTCAGTGTTAGTGTTCTCACAAGAGCATGAAGGGTGGAGTCAACTAGCCTTCCAAGCTTAATTGTTCAGAGAAAGTATGTACTTTCAGGACACAGAAAAATTTCCCTTTCGGTAAATACGTTTGAACATAATTGCTTGCTCTGTTTCAAAGTCTCTGGTCATGCTCCAACGGCTTTATATTAGCCATTACATTTGTTTGGTCCAACTTTTGTCCGCATCATGTCGAAACGATGTCAGCCAAGTCTGTAGGTCAATTGTTTGGTATCCTGTGTCTCAGAGCACAGTAACTTCAAACCTGAAGCTGTGGGTACTCATGTTGTGGGGTGTATGCCTGTACCCACAGCTTCAGTGCCACCCACTAAAAATTGTGTGGATGGCAGAAAGAATTTTGCATCATTCTCTTATTTACGTCGCACGGCTGCCTCCAAACTCATTGCAGTGTCGTGCGTAGCAAACATAGTGAAGACCCATTGTGAAATTTGCGGTCTTTAAAGACGACAGGGCTTGTGCGCGTGATCTATAAGCTGTTGTAACGCATTAGTCGTCTCAAGACACAGGGATCGTCTTCACAAAACCTAAACAATAATAGATTCCAAAGGTCCGGCTTCTGAGATTTCTCGAAGTCTTGACAACGTCTTTAAATGAGAGAGGATACAACGAAAATGTCTGTTGAATATTAAGCCGATTTATTGTAAACTCATTCCACGCCATTATGAAAGCTACAGTCTTGTTCCTGGTAACAAAGTCATTACGAAATTTGATTTTCATCTATCTCAGGAATGAGCGGCATCATTTGGTAGGCAAACTAGGGTAAACTCATCAACATCAGACTGTTCTGTAGTCAGTCATTTTTCGGAACTGGAGTTAGCAAATACTATTATCGGAAGCATGAGCCTCGGTGATACCTGACGGTACTGCCATCAGGGAGACCTGGTGTTAAAAGTCTGACTATAATATGCCGCTCATTCCGTTATATACAATACTAGACATTTACAATGTCAGCTTAACCCGACATAGATGTACTCGCAGCTTCAGTACAATTATGGCAGTCATATCACAGAACTGTCACATTGTATATCCCATTCGTCAAAACCAAGGTTAAATCATTGTACTTACATAAACGGTTTATACCTTATCTGAACTTACATAACTAATTCTCACAAATAATTGTGTTTACAATAATCGACCTGAAGATAACGACTTTCCAGGAGGCATATGAACCCTGTTATTTGGAAACAATAAATGAAATAATGTGCAATATAGTGCCATGATTTAGTCAACAGTTGCATGGTTGCCAAGGGCAATGAATTTGAACAAGAATCTTTATACTTACATCTTGATTGACGAAATTGCCAGCTTTGACTTCCCCAGTGGTGAGTTTCTGGACATTTTCGTTTGAAAGTAATGTGATCTTCATCGAGACTTTCAAGCAGTGATCTGTTTGTGAGTTTGATGTGGAATTCTCCAGGATGTTTGTAACCTGCAAAGAAATAAATGGCGACTGTATAGGATGTCAAAAGCAATTTTAACATGTAATGCCTCCCATGAAGTGCCAACTATAACCGAATCGGCACAAATGTTCTGTATCATATTTCTGTATGCTAATTTTATGGTGAAAATTAATTATGTAAAATTAGAAAAAAATAGCAATTGTTTCTTTGGAATTTCATTAAAACAGCAAAATGAACAAGAATTTAGTGTTCATAAAAATACAATGAAAAAATGTTTTGTTGTAAAAATTATTGTTTTTATCGAAATTGACTCAATATATTTCAGAAACTGAAAGTGCTGAAAGCACAATCAGCTATGAACAAGGCAGTTTGCATTTGACAACAAAGCTATAATATTAAACGCGTGTGCAAGAAGTTGAGCCGCGACGTGAGTGGTCAAGGATTCTGTGTTTGGGGTTCACACATCTCTGCAGAACGTATAAATAAATATGTCGTCATTTCAGAAAATATTTCTGGAACTGCATTGTACGAATATACGTTTTGTCTTTGATGAATTATTTTCGTTTGGCTGTTTGTGATTTATCCCATCTCACAGAGATATCTAGTCAGTCCAGACTAGTTTTTATATGTGATTCAGACTAGTTTTTACATGTGATTCACATGTGACTGACTTTTGCCGGTGGATTTGCCAAGCATTACAACAACAACGTTTTGTCTGGAGCAAAAAAATACCAGACTTAATTATTTTTTAGTTAATGATCATGCTGTCCAGAGTATACATGTTATTTGGTGCACTTGTAGTATGTAACAGCACCATACTGTTCAATATCACCAGCTTTTTTTAATAATAATATTGTACTTTTATATTGTTTCAGGTGCCACTGGCCTCCTGTGTCTGGCAAGCATAGCACGGTGAAGCTTAGCAGCATGTCATCAAACCTGTCAAGTGTTTGAGTATATCCATGTCACAATTGGCTTGGACACGAATTATGAAATAACGTGCACTTTGTCGGTCGAACTGTCGAGGAGGAATCCGATTTCATTCATGTTCCGTTGTTGAACTACGTGTAAATGATTTAGGCATTAAAAGTGTCAACTTCCGGTTTGTTAGAACGAGGAGATGGTCGCATAAATTTTCGCTCCAATAAGACAATTCCGCTGATACGAAGGGCTATTCATGCCTGCAAAGACAAAAAGACTGTTAAGGTGCCAGGAAAGCCTACTGATAATTATAATTTGAGAAAACGAGAGGGACAAGGTGAAAAACTGGCGACGAAAACAAATACTGACGAGTACACGTGTTCAGCAAAGGACAGTGAAACAACAATGGACGAACTCAAGACCTCCATATTGGACGAAATGAAAGCTTCGGAAAGCCGACTCTCGGGTAAATTAGATTTAACTAATCAAACACTTGCTGAACTGACAAATGATGTGTTCAATACCAAAGAGAGATTAGGCGAGGTTGAAGATCGCATGGGCACATGTGAGGACAGAATCACAATTCTAGAAAATATGAAACTGAAGGAAAAAACAAGGAGCTGGAAGACCGGATAAATGAACTACAAATACAAATGTTACTCAAAGATATACATGACCGTAAACCGAACTTACTATTCTATGGTCTAAAAGGCGGTGAAGACAGTACAGAAACTCGGCTGCGTACCTTCTATCGGGAGGACTTAAAAATTTCGGATGCCAACGCTAATAACATAATGTTTGCCACGGTTCATCGCTTGCCTCAACCCAGGATTGGTAGCACAGACGACCGTCCGCCTGCCATAATAGCAACTTTTGTAAAAATGCGGGAGGGATGTGATCTTAAATGGAGCCATTGCAGACTTGAGAGAACAAGCGTTCTGAGAACCCCAACATCTCGCCTTGCGGGGTCATCCGCCAAAGGTGCAGCAGTATTGAAAGCATACATGTAGAGCAAACAATAAGGTCTGGAATAAGTGATGCGGTACAGACAATAATGTCTGGAATAGATTATCTGGTACAGACAATAACATCAGTCCCATGTGGGATTACTGGCAAAAGTTAATCCCATGTAGGATGGATAGGTCAGTGCAGTCGGATTACTGGTACATAGGGCATTCCAGTGTGAGATTACTGCTGGGTGGACCAGTCCCATGTTATTACTGATGGATAGTCCTCTATGGGATTACTGCTGGATAGTGCAGTCCCAAGTGGGATTACTACCATCACCATCATGGTATGGATGGTAGTGATTTTTTTGGATTGTAGTGATGGTATGGATGGTATTGATGGTAGTGATGGTATGGATGGTAGTGATGGTAGGAATGGTAGTTATGGTATGTATGGTATTGATGGTATGGATAGTAGTGATGATAGAAATGGTGGTGATGGTAGTGATGGTATAGATGGTAGTGATGGTATGGATGGTAGTGATGGCATGGATGGTAGTGATGGTAGGAATGGTAGTGATGGTATGGATGGTAATGATGGTATGGATGGTAGTGATGGTAGTTATGGTATGGATGGTAGTGATGGCATGGATGGTATGGATGTGATGGTATGGATGGTAGTGAAGGTATGGATGGTATGGATGGTAGTGATGGTATGGATGGTAGTGATGGTAGGAATGGTATGGATGGTATGGATGGTAGTGATGGTATGGATGGTAAGATGGCATAGATGGTAGTGATGGTATGGATGGTAGTGATGGTATGGATGGTAGTGATGGTATGGATGGTAGTGATGGTATGGATGGTAGTGATGGTATGGATGATAGGAATGGTAGTGATGGTATGGATGGTAGTGAAGGTAGGAATGGTAGTGATGGTAGTGATGGTAGGAATGGTAGTGATGGTATGGATGGCATGGATGTGATGGTATGGATGGTAGTGAAGGTATGGATGGTAGTGATGGTATGG